>WAAD01034046.1:146822-305958 GCA_013389945.1 Fregata magnificens
CGTGAAATTGCAGCAGTTTCTGCCTCCCCCAGTGTGCCCGAGCGAGGAAAATGGAGGCTGTGATAGAGAAGGAATGTAGCGCGCTCGGAGGGCTCTTCCAGACCATCATAAGCGACATGAAGGTAAGAGGCTGAAGGGTTTTGGGAGGGACCTAGGTGAGAGGGAACCTCTCCCCACCTGGCCCGGTGAAACTTTGCACCGTGNGGGGGCGGTGGCGGTGCCGTGACCTCCCAGCCCGCCCCGGCCCTGGGCTGCTGCCGCGGGGACCCTGCCCCGGCTGCCTGCCCCCCCGTGGAAGCAGCCTGGCAAGGGGTCCCTTGGAAGTGCTTCACCCCCGTGTTTGGGGCTTGCGAGTTGCTTGCAGGACACCACCTCTCCCTCCCTCCTTCGCTCTTTTCTCTGTCTCTCCTGCTCAAACATGCAAGCTGTTATCTTGCACCAGGGTCAGCGTTTTCCAAACCTGTCTCTTCTATTTTTTTTAATCTTCTTTTTTCCTCCTCCACCTTCTTTTTTTTTTTTGTTGTTGTTGTTTTGGGCTGTCAGATCGCTAGCAGAGTAAATGCAGCGAGGTGAGAGCGTTGTGTGGAGGAGATGGGCACAGTGCATGTCAGCCGTGGGGTGGGGCTGGAAAGGGCAATGTAGGGATTTCTGTGCCACGCTGATGGGCACGATAGAAAAAAAAAAAACATCAGCCTGGAGATGCTCAGAAGTTGATGTATGCCTGGATTAAAATTGCTGCTCAGTCAGTTATGTGGTATTATTTTCATGCTGCGTATGCTCATGAAGGTGGCATTTGCTTCTTTCTGTGGATGAATGCAAAGGTCTCAAGTTGCCGAGTCTCTCCTCTCTACCAGCCACCAGAAATCTCAGGCTGCACCGATCCCTTCTGCCAAACGATCCCTTTGAGAGAGGCGCTCCCAATCTATCCTTGGCAGCCAAGGGCACTTCTGCAGGGTTTTCTTTGGGTGAGCAGATGCCTCCCACCCTTCGCTCTTGGGAAATAAATAGCGTAAAAGCGTTGCTGTGTTCTGCCAGTCATGCCTCCCCCAAACCCCAGGGCTCGAGGCACCCTGCCTCCGGCATGTGGCCGTACTGCAGAATACTGCAGTGTTCCCCTGGACAAGGGCAGCTTGTCTTCCAGGGCCGGCTGGGAAGGATGCAGTTGTCAGGAGATGTGAGGGACGCGTCAGATAATGGGGGGACTGCCGTAATTTAAAGGCAGTAAGCAGCGGCATGCACGCTGCACTTCTCCCAGCTAGGGGCAAGGAATTTCTTGGGGTGTTTTAATCGGTGCAGAGCTGATGAGCAGGGAGGGCTGCAGGAGAAAGAGCTGCCAAGTAGTGGTTGAGGAGGATGGGGTCTGCTCTAGGAGGGAGCCTGGCAGAGGTGAATGGCTTCTGGTGTATTTTTTTGGGGGATGGAGAAGCTGTTTGCACTAGAAGTTATTTTTTGGCAGGGGTTCATATGCACTTTCCTCGCAACAGATCTTAGGAGACATTTAATTAAAAGCATGGCTTGTCAAGAGCAGGCAGAGTGCGGAGAGGAGGGGGAGTGCGCGCGCGCGCGCGTGTGTGTGTATCTGTCAAGACAATGCTGCAGTCCTGGCGGTGGTGTTCCTCAGGCTCTTAGCCCCCTTGTATTTTCAATAATGACTGCACTTTAAAATAAAACACCACCACCCCCACACCCCCAAAAAAAAGCAGGAAATGATCACAAATCCTGGAATCATTTTAGTGGGCTGTGCAGGGAACACGCAGGAGATGTTCTGTTCCAGATGAAGTGTGGTTTTCTGTTTCAGCAGAGAGGGACACAGAGTATGTTTATTGTCTGCTTCTTTCCATAAGTGATGCATTTGATTTTTCTTGCTCTTAAGCAAATGGGCTTTTGCTGTGTGGATTTTTTTTTTTTTTTCTCCTTACACATTGTTACTTGCATGGGAATGCTGCTCATCAGAAACATGTTGACATGAGCTTATGGAGATGGGCACAGGTGTGAATATTTTTTCTTAATCCACCATAGTAGTGGAACCTGTTTTGTGAATGGGCAATTACTGGGGGGGAAGGTTTGGAAGGAATCACAGATCTTTAGCAGCGTGGTGGTTGTTACAGTTTAAAAAATCTGCTCGCTATTTAGCATGAGTAGAACAAATAATTTTTACCTGTAGTTGAGTTTGATGCAGCTAATGCCGTATGGCTGATGAGATGCCCTCGGATTCTTTGTGAATTGTGCACAAAGGATAGTGGCAATTTTGAAGAAGAACTAGCTATTTTTTTGACAGCTAACCAGAACCTTTTAACTCTGCATACCTTTAGTAGTAAAGTGAAAATTAGCATTTTAAGTGCTGTTTCACGTAGTCAGGTCTGTGTGGGCAGACTTCTGGCAGAATCTTGGAGATGTTGCGTAGGGGTCTGCCCACACATACCCAAGTGCACTGTCTGTGCCTATTCCTCATCGCAGGCTGTGATCAAGGCCTCACATGCCCTGCAGTGCTGAGAGATTTGCTGCAGCATCCACCTCTTTAAATAATTTGCAGGTTCTTTTTGTCATATGTATTGCTCTGCCTTAAATTTACTTGTAAAGATGGTAGGGTTAATCAACAGCATATTAAAATTACTCTGAAGTCTTGCCAGTGGACACAGATGGGTGCTGTAGCCGAGGTGATGAAGATACAGTACGTGTGGACTGATTTTTCTCTTTGTTCACGGTAACACAGAACTAGCTCAGGTGTACCTCTTGTTAATTTTGAGCTCTCCTTGATCTCAACAAGGTTACAGAAACTGGAATTATAATCCTGAGTAATGTGATTGTTTCCATTTGTCTCTGTACTGTGTTAATGTTGAAACTTAACGAGGGCAATATATGCCAGCGTGACTAACACATCACATTTTTTGATAGCAAGATTATCTCTTGAACTGCCTTTAATATTTTCTTCAGAAACCACAAATTTCTCTCCATCCTCTACCAGAAACAATTTTGTGGTTAATACTCAACGAACAAGCTCCAGAATAATTCAGTGTAAACCTAAGTGATTTAGAGAAATGATGTTGTTGAGTTAAATGTAAGAATGGATAATAAACATCCCATTTATACAGCACTTTAATGTACATCTGGAACTTCAATCTCCTGACAAGGGAAGTCCATGTCTTCCATGCAGAACGAGGGTCTCATTTGTTGAGTACAATGTGGTGTACATGGTGACAGGGTTGTTTGTGGAAGCCCACAATGGGAATTTTACTTGGCCGTTGTGCCCAAGAATTGGGCTTTGGTGCCTTGAGTTTCCAACATAAGATTAAAGAATCATAAAGGTGGGAAAAAGTCTGCCCATCCCATCCTTAAGTTTTGGTCCATTGTCACAGCCCTGGAGTTTCCTACGATAGATCACTGAGTACATGGCACTTATAATTTGTTGTACTCTTATGCAAGATCTTTTTCAAAGCAATCAAAGTTTATAAAAGCAGAAATAAAACCTGTAGGTCCCCTCAGAGGAGTAGTTTTGTGTGCTGCATTCAAATGCTGCGCGGTTTCTCTTTGAACATGGCATACTTTCTGTAGCTCCCTGTGGGAAGGGAGTATTTGATCTGAATGGTTTGTAACTCCTTTCTGGCAATTGAGAAATGAGATGCTGTAATGTGCTGTTAATTTCAATATTTCTTGTAGTGCAAAGCAAATCAGTGCAGATAATTTTTGGGAGGGCCTGTTGCGGATGGGTTTCAAAAGATCTTGTCCTCTCATGCAGAGCAGGTTCTCTTTAATGCTGCTTTTCTTTCTGAGTCTTGGTTTTATGTTCCTTTTAATTTCACTGTTCTCTGCGATCCTAAAGGAAAAAGGAAAACAAGCAAACACCTCTGAAAACGCTGAAATTGGCAGTGTTTGTAGTTCATCACTTGCTTGACGCCAGTTCTTCTCCTTTTTGTGTGTTCTTTGTTTGTCTTGCCTCTTCTGCCAGCATGTGTTTTGGCAGGGCAGGGGCTTGCTGTACGTGTATGGCACCCAATGGGTGGGCATGGGGGGAAGATGACTGATGAGCAGTTGGACGAACGCAGGTTGTCTGTGACTTCATTTGTACAGGTTGTTGTGTGACTTCGTTTATACCAGCTGGGAGGATTTACTAAATTTTTATGGGTCTGGTGCAGAGTACTAGTTGGTCTCACTCATCTCCCCTCATGTGAGTGATGTGCAGGTATTAGGGGTCTGCAAACGTCATCCTGTCAGTGAACAAAAACAAGGTTCACAAGGGACTGAAACTCTAGAAATTCTTTTAAGTGTATGTGCCTTAGTTGTTTAGCTAAAAACTCAATAAAAATCAACCTTTTTGTTTTTGGCAGTAACCTCTACTTTAATACTATAAAGGAGGTGTGAACCCTTCCCTCCATTGCTGCTGCTGGGAATCTTGGACGAGAGGGTGGTGCACCTTTGCTTTCGGCCATGCAAAGCTCTTGGTCAAAGCAGAAGAGAAAGACATGAACATGTGGGCATGAGAAACATTTATGTTTTTGCAGCCTCTTATCTCCTGTTAGGATGTGACTGGTGAGAAGCAGCATTTTAACCTTGCTTTTTGTGGAAGATGGAGCTGGGGGGTGGTCACATCAAGGATTAAGAGCCATTTGTTAAGCAGGCGTGATTTGCTTGTGAGGGATGGCCTTGTGCTATTCACACAAATAATATAAACTGAGTGGAAAAAATATTTGTTGGAACAAATAGAAATGCTGAGAAAGTTACTACGGCAAGTACAGCTGTAGGTCCTCTGCATTTGTGTTAACCCAAGAGACAGCCCACATGTATCAGAGAATCTGGGCAAATTTGTTTTACCCTGACATGTCATAATATGACAGCTCTTCTGCAGCTGTGCTTTATTTGAAGCTTGGGATCTCTGTGGACATTAGGAATGTTCAGCTCAATGATTTTAAGGTCTAGTTTCAATCCAGCTGTTAAGGTTGATAACTATTATAAGGAAAAACACGTTTCATGTGCAACAGACAGGTACAGGCTTGGAGAGGAAAGGGTATCTCTGTCCTCCCTTTCCCATGCATGCTGTGTTGCACTGGCATGTCCCTTGCATGACAGTCTTTAGGGCAACTGATTTATTCCAAACTGAGCGAATTGGCATTTCTTCCCCTTCCCCAAAAAGTGTGAAATGAGTTCATTTCTGCTCTGTGCAGCTTTTCTTCCCACATTTTTTTTTTTTTCTCAAAGGTTTTACTACCAAGGCATTTTGGGCTTAGCTGGCTGCACTGATTTCTTACCCCCGCTGCCTCCCAAAACCTGCTTGCCCAAATGGTTGACTTGTGTACACTGAAATTCCTTGCCTTTTCTAAGCAGTTGCAGTATCTTTCTGTAAACATCTTGGAGGGGGCGGGATTGACGTGCAGCGAAGGCTGAATGATGGTGCAGGAGACAGCCACTGCATGCCTGCTTAAATACTGGGGTTCATGAAACAGGGCATACTTGGGAACATACTCACAAATCATTTATTTTTTAAGGACACATTCTTTTGTGACCCAAATACTCTTGTGTGAGTGTTAACAATTCATATAACTGCCAAGCATTCGCTACGTAAATGCGTATGAGGCTGGCTTATTCTGTGGCATACCCAGGGCAAGGATTTTTAATGTCTTAAGAGTACTCCTTTTGGATCTGGCAGGACACCAAGGGCTGCATAATAGGGTTTGTGAGGCTGCAAGTGTGGAAGGAGTTGTGCAGCACTGCATGGAGCACAATTGACTGAACAAATGTTGGAGGACAAGAAGTCTGTGTAATTACAGGCTCGGTGCTGGTTAATACCTAACAGAGGGTGATATTCAGGAGAGTTTGCTGCTTCCTTCCTCAGTCCTGAGCGTGCAGGAGCTGTACCAAAATCTTCAATATAAAATACCTAAAAAAACCCCAATTTTTTTTGCTATGTTTTTTTCAAAGTACAGAAGTTGCTACAGTTGATGGAGTATTCCTGTGAATCTGTAAATAGCATCTTCTGCTTAACAGCTTGTGTGTTTTCAGCTTCTGAAAAACATTTTTAAGGTTCATGGTCTACCCAGCGACACTGTGGTCTTGAAGATAAGCAGAAAGCATTACATGGCAGAGAGTAGAATAGGAACAGTATCTAAAAAGGTTTCTTGGTCTGCTTCAGAGCATGCAAAGACGGGTACAGAGAGGTTTGAGTTAGTACCATAAAGAGTATACCCTTTGGACTAGAGTAGCCTCTTTAGGCTACATATAGAAATGCATTTCCCTCTTCAAGTTTATGTTCGCAATTTCAAAATTATTTCTGCCTTGATATTGTAAGGTGCTGAGTACTGCCCTGTTCACTGGCATCTGTGCTGACCTTTAAGGATGTTGACTGACTTCTTCCTGCTGGGCTGTGAGATAGCTTGAATGCTGAGATGTTTCGAAGGATTGGCGACAAAATGTCTGGTAGCTTTGTGGTTAAGACCATAGCAGCTTTCATCTTCAAAGTGCTCTGTGTGTGACTTAGCTCCAAAGAATGGCTCCCATTTTGCAGAAAGGCAAACTATGGCTGCAGGTTCAGTGACTTCTACTCCTTTCCCCTAGGACGAGAAAGAATTGAGTGCATCTAGAGCGTGGAGTTAATGAGGGGATGGTTTTTAAGCTCCCAGTATAATACATGTTTCTGTTCACACAAACACACTACTATGTTGTTACTGCTTAAGATGTATTGCTGTTCCCCCCTTGTGATAACTTGTAGGCAGAAGAGATGACATCTACAAATGACTGATCAACTCTCAACACAAGTGTCTTCAACGCCTCTTCTGTAACTCAAACTATGGGACATCTCAGTTTCTTAGTGGAGAAGTCTGACTGGAACATCTTAACCATAGGCATGAAGAATTTGGCTGTCTGTTTTGTGAGGCTGGAGCTCTGTATTTTTCAGTCTTCTGGTCAACAACCATAAGTGTTGTGTAGTTCACTTTAATTCTAGGATGCTAGCTGGTGTACAAACAGCATTTAACAAATCACCTTAGATATTTTTAAAAAGAACGCTTGCAGGAATGCACTTGTGAACGCTGATTCTGTTGGTGTGCTTAATGCTAGTGATGAGTGTGTAACTAGAGAAATTTGGTTCATGGTACAAAAAGGTTCATATTCTTTTGTTCCCATTTTTGTCTTCCACATAAACTGCCACCATGTTTCCCACCCAAGCATGAGTTTTTTTTTTTTTTTTTTTGCTATGTAAGTCAGATGTGTACTTGGCAATATCACTGAAGCCCTTTGTGTAGTGGCTTAATAGTGGCTTAATTTGGGATTTTTTGTTAATAAAGCTTCATTTGTGATGAGATGCCTCCTAAAAAAATTGTTCCTGAGCAAACCTCGTAGTTGCTCGTTGTCCATGAACAAACCAAGGGTCTGACTTGGAGCTTGAAAGTGATTGTTTCATGAGTGAAATGGAGAGAAAGTAGGCTGTGACAAGCGTAGTTGCACTTTACTATCTGGCAAGAGCCAAAGTTCATAAAGCAGTAAAAAATTTGCTACCTGGCTGCTGCCTTTTCCCCAATGACATACTTCTGTGGTCAACTCAGACGCTTGTCGGTACTTTGGCAACGGATACTGCCACTTCTTGGGTCCTGGAGGTTGTTTTGATTCTTGTGTGATGGAGATTGTGTTAAGATCAAGCAATGAACGCTCAGAAATGAAGGTTTCTCCTTACTTGGGAAGAAGTGATGAGACCCCAGTGGTGTTGGTGGCATTACCAGCCCAGGGCTGTTGGCTTGAAGCTGTCCTGTGTAGGCATTAACTTGAATGAGTGCCTCCTGATATTTTAATTATCTTCATTTTGATCCAGTTGAAATACTGTGGGTTTAGAAAATAGCTGCGGAGTATGCACAGTGACCACTTAATGATTGAGTGGATGAAAGGTGGTATTGATGAGTCTCTGAGGAGAAATCTGCTATTCAGGCTTGCAAACTTGTTTAGACCTGCAGGGAAGAACGTGGAACTAAATACTTCCTGTGGAAGACTACTTAATGTGCAGCTTTTTTAATGTAGCATGGAATAAAAGGTCTCTAGAAGCTGTGGCTAGTTGTTTCCTGTCCCTGTTCCCCCCTGCCCTGGGAATAACTTCCTGTGTTTGGAGAGGGAGAGACTGTATGTTTATGCATGATGTATCTTCTTACAGTATGAGTATAACTTTTGTTTGCTAATTATCCAATCTTGGATTTAAACCACAAAGTGGCTGCTTTGAGCTGAGTTTCTTCATCTTACAAGTCTTATGAAACCGGGCTGCAGACGGTACAGATTTGACGTGGTCCCTATTGACGTAGCAAGGAGGCCGATGAGTTGGGTTGTAAGCCAGGATGCCATGCAGCAACCAAGGGGGATGAGTTTTCACAGGTCCTTGCTGTACTACAAACTGGAGTCACAACCATGGGGCAACTGGTATCCTCCCACTGGGGATGTTTAAATATGGGCTAGCGTTGGTGCAGGCTTTATTATAATACAAATTAAAGACTCTAGAGCTCTAACAGCAGAAAGGTACCAGACTTAGGTTACCTCCCCCTTCAAATGGTTAGTGAGGTCTAATAAATACCTGTGTTCTTGCTAAGAAGTGCTGCATTTCAGTGGTCAGGGAACTGGGCATTCTTTAGAGTTCTGCAGGTGGTTTTGAGAATGTAGAAATAACTGACATCTATGTGTTTTTTTCCCCAGTGGGGTGATTACCCTTTTCTGGACTTCCCTGATTGGATTTTAGTCTTGACTTTCTCAAGATACCATACCATTATCTGTTTTTCTCAATGTCCTAATGCTCTGTTTAGACTGAAAACCAAACAGTTTTGAAAATACTAAACGAGTGGTTCTGCAATGCATAGAAGAAATATCTAGTTGACAGATTTTTTTAATAGCGTATGAGATGTCTTCAGTAGTGTTTTGTTGCATAATTTGCAATGTTGTGATAATGTATCACCTTGTGAAAGCAAAGCTTGGCATGCCTATTTATACTGTGCATGCTGAGGGGAAACTTGTTTCTAACCCTGCCATTCCCTAAACAACTGGCAGAAATAATGGCAATAGATGTATGGATACAAGACTTTGATTTTAATTACCTCTGCTTTCTTTCCTGAAGGGTAGTTACAGGTTAAATGACATCTTAATCTGATTTTTGACGTGCTTTTACTTTCACTTGCATGCACTATAATTTCTCAAACCCTGAGTTTGTACCTGTCTCCTCCTCCGTTCGGTAATGCGTGCGTTCGGCTCGTGCTGTGAAATCCTGTGAAGTTCGTGTCTTGTCTGTTGCTGTTGATGACTTTTCATTCCTGGCCCAGCAAGCGCTCCGCACGAATTGCGAGTCCCTTTTGCTGCTGGAGCTAAGCTTAAATTTCCCCTGTGCATGGCAATACCTTTAGCTTAGAAAGACAGAAGTGGCTTTGCAATCACGTAGCCCCTTTCCTTGCCTTGTGGGAGTATTACACTTTCCTAGAAGACCTCTATATAAATGTGTTACTCTTCCTTAAAGAGTTCCAGTGAACGGAAGCTCCCTGACTTTTCAGAGTTGCCTGTTAACTGGTCTTACAGTTGGATGGATTGTCCAACCTGAAACTTCTCTGCTGCAAGTAAAACTGATTGTTTCTTGTCCTGCACCACTGGAAATCAGCTGATGGACAACATCAGTCTATGGGATGCTCTTGAAATCAGTATTGGAACTTTGTTGATTCAGTTCTGGTTTTGAATTTAATAGGAGGTGGATATAGAGGGTAGATTTAGATTGGACTTAAGGAAGAAATTTTTTTGCGATGAGGGCGGTGAGGCAGTGAAACAGGTTGCCCAGGGAAGTTGTGGATGCTTCATCATGGGAAGTGTTCATGTTCAGGTTGTACGGGGCTTAGAGCAACCTTAACTAGTGGAAGGTGTCCCTGCCCATGGCAGGGGGGTTGGGCTAGATGGTCTTCAAAGGTCCCTTCCAACCCAAACCATTCTATGATTCTGTATATTTAAAATGAAGTAAGTGGAACCAAAGAAGTCATGGAATAGGTGTTGTGTACACCTCTGTGTCTCCATAAAGAGTGAAGCAAAATTTATGTTTCAGTCTGTTGAAAGATTGAGACTATTCTGGTGAGCGATTGGCACACAGATGCAGCTTAGACAGCTTCATAAGACAGGCTCTTAAATTGTTTCTTTTTCAACCTAGAAAGAGGCAAAGACAACAAGCAGAACTTTTTGGATGGAGAAGAGCAATTATGAACTTTGTGTAAGATGATGTTTGTTCTCTGCTTACCTGTGTGTTGCAGGAGCTTTTGTGGCTTATTAAAGGACTAGGCAATCCTATTCATGAGTCATGGCCTTGGCTAAATCTGCAGATTGCACAGAGGAACGTATTAGTATTTGGTAGCGCTTTGTAACTCTTGCAGTTGTGGCTGGCGAAGTGCCCTTTTCCCCAGTTGACTACTGGTTCTTTTAGAAAAGAGGAGAAACTTCCAGTGCCAGATGTTAGCTGGGAAGGGAAACTGATTGTCAACCCTTGCATCTTCCCATGTGTTGAGACATCTGTGGCCGGAACCTTTTTTTTTTTTTTTTTTTCAGGTTGTCATTGTTTTCCTGTCCCCTTCCTCTCCACTTTTTCCTGTTTTTTGCCCGTTGAAGGCCACTTGGAAAAGTGATAGTCTCTATGTGCAAACCATACTTGCTTATCCAGGCCATTCTTTGTGTGTAGCATCTGTGACTTTGTATGGTGTCTAGCACAATAAAGTCTCTTTGCTACTTGGAGGTAGTGTAGTGAATGCCACAGAAATGAGACGTTCATAATAATCCTTGTGATTCTGGTATCTGATAAAGCTATACAAAAAAATCTTTTGTTTTCAGCATAACTTTCAAGGGGTAGAAGGACACATGCAGGAGCAAAGTTACAATTTTTGTTCCAAAGATAGATGTATGGCATTTGGATGTGTTACTAGGGCATGAAGCTCAATAAGTGATGTGTCTTTGGGACTCGGCTTCTTAGCTGGTCATAGCTGAATGAGTACACTGAGGTGTAGAAGTCCTAACTCTTGTAGCCTGTGTAGTGTTTTTTTCCATTTTATTGAAGTCTGCAGATAGTCATTGTTCAGTACCCTTCTGGAAGACATACAGCTCTTGCTTTGATAACTAGTGAGATAAAACCAAGGCATTGCCTGCCTGGTCTCTTTTTCTCCTACCTCTCTAGCTGGAACAGCCAAAATAAGATTCTGAATTTGCTTTACCGTAGAGCAGCTTTCTGTCTCTTTCCCCCTGCCCTGAAAGTTTAGACGGGTTGTTGCTGTGAGCAAAATACCAAATTGTTTCTGCTGCCTTTGTACTTGGTGTCCCAGCAAGAGCTGATAATAGGGCTGAAAAACCTTTCTGATAAATGAAAGCACTTAAAAGAACGCTGTCAAGGGTTTTTAGAAAATGTGATGTGTCTCGTCTGTGGGAGTTGGGGTGCATGGAAATAAATTATTAAAGGAAGTAAGTGTCTTTTCTCTTAATGGAAAAAGAAGAATCATAACTTCTGAGCAGAAGGAGTGACAGAACAGTTTTAAACTGTCAAGGCTGTTGATACTCAAGTTGTAATCTTAAATAAATACAACAATCTGGGTTCCTATTCTTGCCATTAGATGTAATCAATAACAATTTCAGTAAATATGATCCTTTGCTGCAAGTCTACCCTTCCTTTATTGAGAAATTGCTGAGTTTCTCGTCTGTGTCTCTTCTCATTCCTACTGCAGGATTGCTGGCCTGAAAGGAAGGGAAAACCAAACTTCAATAAATCTCTTGTAGAGTTGTGTTTGTGTAGGGTGGCTGTACTGATTCACAAAAAAAAAGGGGGTTATTCATCCATCCAGGGTTTAAATGCTCCTTCCAGAGCTGCCTGTTAGTGAGCATTGCCTGCTCTTCCCTGGTGTGGTGGGCTGACCTTGGCCAGCTGCCAGGCACCCACCCAGCCGCGCTCCCACGCTGCCTCCGCAATGGGATGGGCGAGAAAATAAGATGAAAAAGCTCATGGGTTGAGACAAAGACAAGGAAATCACTTACCAGTTACTGTCATGAGCAAACCAGACTTGACTGGGGAAGATGAAATTTATTGCTGATTAAAATAGATTTGAATGGTGAGGAAGACAGACAAAAATCAAAACATGTGCCCATGTCCATGGGTCTGGATGTCAGATGGGATTTCACTGAATGAAGATGGTGCCTCCTCTCCTTCCCGCCCCAGCTACAGGCAGGGAAGACCCGTCCCCAGGAGGTGCCACCAGGGAGGACGCTGTCTGGCTGGACGCTGGCGGGTCTGGGTGTTGGTGTCTGGCACTTGCAGGTGCTTTGCCAGCTCAGCCTGGTGCCTTTAAAACACTTGTTGTGGTGCCTGTCCCTGAGGGAAAGTTGTTTCATGTCCCTAATTGTGGACTAGCTATGTTGGTGACAGGCACGAGGCACCATTTTGTTTTTCAGCCCTGAGGCGGAAAGGCAGTTCCCTGCCTGTGTTTAGTGTAGATTAGCTGGAGCTGGGCCCTGGGATCAGGTGACTAATCACCTATAAACCAACTAATTAAGCAACAGGGTAGGATAATGGCATGTTATGGCTTACCTGTGACATGCCTTGATGGGTGGGCAGGTGCAGGTGAGCAGCTGAGGGCTGGGCCCTGCTGAGCAGCTTGAGGGGACTTGGCGCCATGGAGTGTTGTATAGTAATGGTGAAACACCCATTTCATGGAAGACATCCGTCACCCAGTGGTGAAGGAATAATTGGGCCCAAAGTTATTTTGGGGGAAATAGTCCCCAGATTAAACCATTAACGATTTTAAAAACCATTTAAACAAACCTGCACTGTAACCGATTTCTGTTTTAACCCGTGAGGAGCTAAAAGGAGGATTTGTGACCCAGATTTCTGTAGTGGCTCTTCTCTGAGCGGGGCTGGAGGTGGAGGAGGCCTGCTGCTTTCACAGGTAGTGCCAGGGCCTGAGTAACCCTGACATTTAAAGGGGGGGAAAATTGATTTCCTTTATCAGCCGTTTGAAATTGGAAATTGCAGAAGGCGCAGAGGAAGCTCTGGGAGAGACAGCATTTGAAAATACTGTGTTATTAGTCTTCAAAGGTGGCTTTATGTCGCAAAAGCACTTCTTTGTCTAAGACATCGAATTCCACCTGCTGTTTCTTTGTGTTTAAATGGAGAAAGTAATACATGTCGAATCAAGGATGAAGTTTTATATCTCTTTCAGCATGTGGCTTCCACCACCATTAACGCTTCTCTTGATGGCCACTTTGACAAAAGCAAGAACTATTATTGCAAACATGGAGCGGCAGCGGGGCTGCCGTGCTCAAGGTGGCATGCGAAGAGGTCTCGGAGAAGGAGCTGCTCCCCAGAGTACTGGAGCCTTGCAGTATTTACAACACTAGTCTGATTCCTGTATCATCTCCTTGGTTTGTCCCCACAAGCATTGCTAAACGGCTTCCTTGCTTCCCAGGTGCTGGAGGTGGGATATACCCCCCTTATTAGGGTCTGTGAAGTGGTAGGTGTTGTGCACTTCTGCTGTAGGTAGGAATCAATGGGGTTTTGGTTTCAGCGGGGATATGCTGGTGGAAGTGTTTTTTTGGAAAAGCTCAAAGGGACATCAGAATTTATGTGCAAGACTTGAGTTGTGTGTTACTGAGAGAGAGATGAGCTTGTGGACATGGCTTCAGAAGGGAAAAGTGAAAGCAAATTCTACTGGAACACAGATAAACTCAGCTGAAAATTAGGAGGAATTTATTAGAGAGAATTCAGAGTTGCAGAAAACAGATCAAGATACCGCAAGCTGAGCAGATAATGCAGCAATTCATGTCACTGGTGCAAAACTGCTGAAAGGTTTTCTTTAAAAATTGCAAAAAAACCCCAACACCCACCCTACCCCCACCCCCCAAAAAAAAAGCCACCAACAAAACCCACCATCCAAGTTATTAATTCAATGACACTTTAAAAAAAAAAAAAGCTGTCTTTTTCTACTGTTCAAAATGAGATCAGGTGCTCTTGGGCAGTGTGGGAGTGCCCAGGTGAAGAGATTGCATTGATTTCAACCAAACAAATATAGCAAACTATTGAAGTGAGCTGTTACAGCTTATTTAGGTAGTCTTGGCTTGAGGAGAACAACATTTTTAAAGACAAAGAATCAATAGTCATGGAAGTGCTTGGTGACTATTTCAATTTTGCTTGCTTTGTGGCCAGGCTGGCAAAAAAAAAAAAAAGGTGTTTTCTTCCTGAGCTGTGTTTTGATAGGAGTGTCTTAAGCTTCCCTGTGAAGCAGCTAAACACAAGGCTGGTGTCAATCTCCTGCATGCCATCAGGCACGTTTAGCTGGATAATACACCATCGAGATGGAAACACAATCAGGCTGCTTTGGTATCCTCCGCTTGCCGGCTTGCGTTTTGCTCGAGAATCCAGTAAAGCCTTAGGCCCGGCTGTCAATTGTCAAGGCTTTCAGGGCTCCTGGCATACACATGCATAATGCATGTACAGCACACAGACAAACATAGAGACGGGGTTCAGAGTTGGGGATTTCAGTAAGACTAATAGGTTTAAGGAAATGGCATTTTTTTTTCTTTCAAATAATTGGTGGTTTTCTTTCATTTTTTAGATGTCTGACAGTTTTTGCTTAGCACAAAGCACTTTATATTCTAGGTCTCGCCACCCAGATGACTGCTGTTTTCTCTGTCCCCTTCTGCATTTTCCACTGGCTCCCTTGTGTGTAGGTATAATGAGATTTTTTTGAACACCTGTTTTACATTGGGTTTTCTGGGTATTTTTCCTTTTTCTTTTTTTCTTCTTTTAACAAAAAACCCCACAACCCTTGCTGAAAAATATGTAGAGTACCAGTTAGTACCCTTGACAGTGGCCTTATAGCAGCAGCTTCTACATCTGGGTGCATCATGGCACTGCCCAAGCCCTGCCGTGTGGTGACTGTGTGAGATGCACACACGACATCTCTGCAAAACCATCATATTTTTCAAAATGTGATGAGTAGAGAACATAAAATTGTGACCAAGGCCAGAGTTGAAAGGGAGGCTTGGGATTTGCCTTTGGTTTTAACTCCAGGTCTAATTCCAGTGGATCCCCTCGCGGTGTGTGAATGTCTGGGAGATGCCTTGCTGGGGTGTACTGAGGAGCTGGAATTTGGCTGTCAGCTTTTGGGGAAGGGGCTGTCTTTGCCCTGAACAAGACGTGGCCTCTCATGGCAGCATGGGCAGTGGGTTTTGTTTTACTTGCAAAAAGCGGACCAGTTTATTGGGGTGGATTGAGTTTGCTGCAAGCAACTGCACTTGCTTGCAACCTCTTCCAGTCAGAGCTGGGGTAATGTTAGCCTTGAGGATCTGCCTTATCTGGGTTTTATTGTGTCGTTGCTCTGGTAACAGCAAGTCTTATACCTTTATTAAAGGAAGCAGGGATATTTTATTTTACTCTCTAGACTCCAGTCAAAGGGAAAGTTTGAGGTTTCTTTCTACCACGGTTTTTGCTGTTAACAGAAAATTTGCACTTGCTCTGCAAAGAGCAAGTTAACCTTTTGTTGATCTAAAAAGGATGATTTCTTTTTAACCATAAAAATCAGCAGTTTTTTTTTTTTAAACTTTGGAAAATAAAGATCAGAACTTGCAAGAACACTTGGTGTCCATATTCTAAATGAATACCTGGGGTTTTAAGACAATTTTAAAAAATGGGGAAAAAGTTTGCAGGAAACTTGAAGTCAGCAAGAATTAAACCTTCTTAAAAAGTTTGCATATGCTCAATGCAATGCTGCTTTATCAGCTTCAACTCAGAAATCAGCTCCAAGGTCATTTGGGACTGTTTTGGAAGCAGGTCTTGCAGTTATAGGGCAACTGTTGGGAAAATTTGTTGTCTTATGGCCACTGTGCCTTTTCTGTGCCCAATTGCTGAGTTACCTTGAGACAGTGTTTGAGGTGGTCTCTTGGTCAACTCAAACATTTATTGTAAAGGCTTTAAAGTAATTTTTTTTTTGTTTTTTTAAAGAGGATGAGAACCTGATAATGACAGAGAATTCATTTGTAAAGAACAACAACTAGGATCCTGCCTTTGGTTTTGGGAGCTTCTCTGTACATGTTGTTGCAATATCCTAGCACCCCACTTCTAATAGGTTTGATTTTGCTGTATCCACCCAAAGTAAGGCGTTTCTTTTCTCTGCTTCAGTTGAAATCCCTCTTCTTCCCCAGTGTTTCTGTTTGGAAAATCTGTAAAGCCTCCTGAGAGAACCTACTGTTTCATCTGGATTCAGAAGCAGTTGACATCCCATCTGCTTGGGACTGGTGTCTGAGGATGTGAGAGAGTACTTGCCGGGCAAATATATTTTGGTGTTAATAGATTAGGATCTGCTAAAGTGTTAGTTATTGCTTTACTTCTAGTTTCATTTGATCTGGAGTATCAAAACCAGAATGCTCAAATTAAGTATTCATTATTGTGTTTTGTTTTTCTTGCAGGGAAGTTACCCAGTGTGGGAAGATTTTATAAATAAAGCTGGGAAACTGCAGTCTCAGCTTCGGTAAGTTTTGTGTTACGCAGTCAAGATCCCCTACAATTCCTTGGATGTGCAAACATTAAGATTAAATGCAGCTTCTGCCAGGATAATTTGCTAAGCATGTCCTAGTAAAATTGTGCGTATTTCATAGTCAACACCCATGTATGTTATTTTTCACGTACTACTACTGCTGTTTTAATGTATTTGGGAAAATATGTAATCTAGCACCAGCTGTACATAGTAAACGTAAAATGAGCTAAATTTCATGGCTTCTGATGGAAAATTGGAAAGACAGTATTGTTGTTTAGTGAACACACATTTGGAGTTAGCCCTATGTTGTCCTTTTTATTACTGTGGAATACAGCAGAGGGCTGTATTAGAAGGGGGCTCAAAATATTAAAGAGTCTTTGGTAGTCTTAACAATTCTTTTTTCTGCCTTAAATGATCCAGCACAGGAATTCCCTTCGTTTTTATCGGTGATGATTAAAACTTACTTTATTGGGGTATACTTTGCAAATGGCATTCTGGATTACTTAATAAGTGCCATATGTATCACACTCGGACCAATTCTGCGATCTCTAGAATTCATTCACTTGTAAAATTTGTTTCTGATAATACGAATCCAAGCTCCATTTCTTCACAACTTTCCCCAAACCACAGTCTCGGCTGTGCTCTCCAGAGCATCAGTGGTGTTTGTTTTTTGTTTTTTTTTTTTTTCTTTTTTTTTTTTTTTTTCAGCAGCAGTGGTAATGGGTATGGTTGTTGGCAGTCTATTTTGCAGTTCCGTGTTGCATTGTGAATCGTTCCTGAAGAAGCTAGAGTTTAGGCTCATTTGCCTTAAACAACTGAAATATGTTGTTCTGCCACACCATGCCTAAAATACCACACTTGCATGTGGTTTTTTGCTTTTCCAGCAATTCCGTCACGTTGAGTGTGGAAGAAGTAGAGGAAGTAGTGAAAGAAGAGAAATGGAGAACTTTCCTAGCCCTTTGTACTCTTTATAAACAGGCCTTCTGGGAAGGCATGAGGGATAGTTTTGTTTATTTCCCAGTCCTGTGATGTTGCATTCAACCAATGTAGTGCTTTTCTAGCTACAGGAACATGCAAGCAGGCAGCTTGAAAGCCTGTGTTTGAGGATTTGCTGTCCATTTCTAGCAAATGTGAGCCATTTGCCTCTAGTTCATTTCTGTGTGCTCTGATAAAGGAGAGCAGATGTCATCTGAGCTGGAGCTACGTCTTCCTGGATCTTGTTACTGGAGAAATGGAAGTTTGTTATTAGCAATATAATTAATAATTAACAACATGGTACACAACAGCATGACCCACAAGTTTGGAAGATTAACACAAACACTGTTAGGGAAAATCCCAGGAAAGGTTATCTAGTTCCAGGGCTCAATATTGCTAGCTAGCTGTCAGGTTGGTGGTGTTTTGTTTTGGGTTTTTTTTTTCCTTCCCTTCAGTCTCCTGGGTATGTGGAGAGTCCTTATGCATTTGGTTGGTCCTCTCAAGCCTGTTTGGTTTTTTTTTTGTGTGTGTTCAAATCTTTTGTGCTGTCAGTAGGCCATTTATTACACTGCCAGTTATGTCCCCTGTATCTTAAGCATATTTGGAGTGAGACTTGCATAAAATCTGACCTAATTAAGCAGTCCTGTGGTCTTTTTGGCTGAGGATCAGCTTTTCTGCAGGTCTCCCAGGTTTTTGGAGGGTAGCAAGGAGCTCTTGAAACAAAGTGAAGTTAATGGTCTTCCTTCAGGATTTTGCTTGGAGACGCTGACTGTTACCATCAGGAGGGGAAATCAGAGTTATTGGTAGAAAAGTTGTGCAGAAACAGAACCACGAGGTAACTGTGGAGAGGGCACAGTTGTGCTTTACCTGTAGAGCCCTGGCCTACTTTCACTTAAATTGGGTCAACCAGACTATAAACCCATCAGCAATCTGGTACCGACCTGAGGTGTTTAGGGCTCTAGGGCCTGCTTATGTAGAACAAACGTGTTCAGAAAATTGTAACTCACGTTTGCTGTCCACTTGAAGAGACGTGTGGTCTGTATGTGCTTTCCAAACCTGGAGGGAGATTGGGCTAGTGGGGCTGAGACTTTGGATTGTGGACTCTCTGAGATTGCTGGTGTACCTCTCAGGAAGGGACCTGCTTGGAGGAACACTGGATCAGAAAGGGTTTTCATTTTTGTTCAATTTTTGGGGTTGGTTGGGGGTTTTTTTGAGGTTTTTTTTTCTTCTTTTCCCTCTTTCCCATTTGCCTAAGAACTCCAGACCAGTCTGATTTCCAAGAAGTTGCTATTTTCTGTTTCAAGGGATGCTCATGCTCCTCAGATGAGAAATTCAGGAAAGTGTTTGGCCAGGATCCTAGATAAAAGGAAGGGCTTGCATGCTTATTCTTAAAATACACATGTTCCCTGGAAATAGCAGTGGCTGTAATTTGTACGCTAATGGGTGCAGTATAATGTGTGTTAGATTTGTTTTTCATGTTTGACTGCTTAATATTAGTTCATCAGAGGAAATCAGCTGGAAGGGGGATGGCTGCGCTCTTTTGAAATAGCACCTGTCCTATGCAATTCACAGCACGGAATTAGTGTGGCTGCCTCCAAGTCCATAGTGCTAACACAAAGTGAGGAAGGGATTAAGAAATGAAGGAGGGAAAAGGCTAAATTCAGATATAAAAGAGGATATTTTTTGTGGCCTCTGCAAGTTCACAGTGGTATTCTTTATAAGCCTAAATGTTTTTGGCAATAATTAAATAGGCAGCAATGAGACACTGCTAATGTTTTGTTATCTGTATGCATTTCAGGACTACAGTAGTAGCAGCTGCTGCCTTTTTGGATGCCTTTCAGAAAGTGGCTGACATGGCTACTAATACACGTGGTAAGCAGATGTGTCAATATTGAGTTTAACAGAATGCTGTGTGGTTTATACCATTTGTCGTAATAAAAAAAGTCTAACTGGTTACATTGATAAGCAGATCTGTGAGACATCTGTTAGATGGACTTGCACTTTGAAAAAGCGGCATGTGAAAAAGGAAGTCATCTTTACTGAAAAAAATGCTGGAAACCTGTAATTTAAATGTGTCATCGATCTTAATTACCATTTGAATTATATGTTGATGAATAATATTTTAGAAGGCAAGATTTACTGAAATCTTACTGATGCTTCTGTACCTTAAGTAAATGTAAGAGGCTTGATATGCAGCTGGTATAAATAAGTGTAGGGTTGCTGAAGATAGAGCTGATACCAGCTGATGCTATGGCCTTTGGGGTCTGCAGATAATGGTGGTAGTAGCCTGTACTTATATCTTTGAGGAAAGTCCTTGCTTGTCCTTCCTCTTTTTTTTAAGTCTGACATTACTGGTCAAAAATTAATTTTCCTAGGCTGTGGGCTTCTATGGGCAACAGTCTAAGCTTTGTTGGTGAGTATGGAGGCCAAAATAGTGCAGCTGGCAATCTTTCCAGGCTGCTGAGTTGGAAGGAAACAAAAGGCTGCTTCTCTCTGATGTTGGATACCCAGTGACCAAGGCATTGCATGCAGATGTCTCTGCAGCGGTAGGGCATTCCCCATGGTCGCTGTGTCCCCGGGCTCTGTTACTGAAGAGCAAATCCAAAGTGCATATATCACTGCTGAGTGGGTTTTGGTCACCCCTAACCTTAGAGGTTTTGTAACATTTTTTTAAAGTCCTGATGTGTCCTTGGCATTTGAGTTGGAGAGTAAGAAAGTAATATTGCTGACGTGAAGAGCGTACGTTTCCATTAGCAGTGTGCAAGCTCAGCCAAACTTCAGTTTCCCTCCATTTCTGGCTAACAGGAGTAGTAGCAGCTGCTGGAGCAAGTATCAAACCATAGAATGACAAGAGGGAACAATATTGGTTTTTTTTACTTTTTAAAGCTAATATTTATATTCTGATAAGAAGTTCCTCATTATATGGATACCTTCTGTAAATTATGGGTAATCTATTCACATAAAATAATAAACACTCCAGAAAGTGGAATAAACCAAGGATGGGACCCCAGACAGAACTTAACTTGGATTTCTAACATGTCTTTCCTTCGAGCATGCTCTCTTCTATGGTTTTTTTCCCTCCCCCAAAGGGAAAACAAAGTAAACCCTACCAAAATCCTTGAGGCTTGTCTTCTGGCTGTGCTGGCAGGCTTATAGAACTTGCATTCAGATACCAGAACAACTGAAACTCTCCTACTCTCCAACAAAAATGGCTTATGCAGGTTTTTGAAGGGTATTTTGCACTTTCTGCTGTGTTATTTGGACCATGTCCAACAAGCGTCGTGTCTTGTCTCTTATCTCTTCGAACACATCCTTTACAAAAAGAGCTCTGTAAATCCAGGCCTGCCAAATTTGTATAGCTCCTCTGTTCTGTCTCTCTGCCTTCCCTGACTGAAAGGATAGAAGAGAATTTTGTTTTTATTTTTAGAAAGTGATGTTCTGGGCAAAGAATCAAAATTCCAAGCTAGTTGGTGGTTCTGATCTGCCTCCCAACCCAACTTCCACTCGTGCCCATTTGAGTATTTACATATAAGTAGTATATTGCCTTGGAGCACCTCTGAGGTTGCACATTGGTCCTTCAACACATACAAATCCTTCTAGCTTGCTGTGAACAGGGATAAAAGCCTGGCTCCGCTGAAGATGATGGCAAAACTCCTGATGACTTACTAGGGCACAATTTCATAAAAATGTATTTTGCCATTAGTATAAACAACCATATTCAGAAAACAAAACCAAACAAACTTAGTGTTTTTCTTTGATGTGGGGATTTTAATGGGCTCCCAATTTTCTCTTTGAGGAATTCTTTAACTTGGAACAATTCTCTGTTAAATTTTGCCTGTTACTTATCCAGCTTATAAAATCATGTATTTGATTGTCTAATCAAACACCTGGCTATGCTTCACACTGTTTAGACGGTTCTTGGTTAACCAAAGTCAGCAAAGTTCATGTTCAACTTCTGGGGATATACAAGACTTGTGTAACGCTTTCCATGACAAAGGCAGGGAGGGTTGGTGCATTTTGAATCATGAGGCTGGTTTATCATTGTATGAGCCAAATGCTTCTTCTGGGAACTGTATATGAAAATACTGAAGCAGATGCCTGTTTTGGAGGGACAGTGTTAGGGCCTCGTGGGATGACTGAAGTGGTGTGAAGCTGGGTGCTGCATTTTATTTGTAATTGGCTATAGTTTTAATAGTTTTTTGCCTGTTATTTTAAGACCCACTGATCTAGCTGATGAAAGCGTTCTATCATTCAGCAGAAGCGCTCTCTGGCTACTCTTTAATCTGTTTGCATCAGCATTAGCTTTGAAAGAAGAAAAAGTGTTTACATGGATGTATGTGCCCACACACACACAAGAGGAGATGATTACCTTTGCAGACACCAAGTGTTTGAGAGCTTATTTCCATTATCTCCAGTCCTTGTTCCAGCTGATATCTGTCTCTACCTCATGTGCCATTGCTGTTGTTCCCAAACATTGACTTTTCCTTTTTGGTGCATCTTTCTACGTTGTTTGCTTCCTTCTAATTCTGCAATGGTAACGATGTTTATCTTCATATTCCCATTTGGAGCTCAAATAGAGGGCATAATTGAGCTCTGCCTATGGTAAAACCTATGGTTGGATGAGTCAGATAACCTGTACTTTGCTGTATTTTCCTCACGTTGTAGCTTTTGAGGTAGGAAAAGCCCTGAATGTGAAGTACACGGTGTTTTGTGGTGACTCAATACACAGATTAATTTCCTGACCAGCTCATCTCAGCTTTTGCTTCCTTCTTTGCTGTCTCTCCGTCTAGATGCTATCAACCCAAAGTTTAGTCTCTCTTTTTCCCTGAGTTCAGTTCAGTTCCCTCAGTTCAATGCTTTTTGATTTCAACCTGACAAGGAAAAACGCGGGGAAAGTAGTTCTGATCTGTCACCAAAAGGTTTTATTTCTGTGGGTCTGATCATCTGAAAAACATCATTTGGATGGGGGACTCTGTCCAGTTATGTTGCTAATTCTCTAATAATGCTAGCTATATAGCAGTGTGTGCTATTTTTTTGCTGGTACCAGAGATATTTAAAAACAAATTTCCTTCAAATATTTTGACTCTTCAGCTCTGACAAGATATATGGATCTATCTAGCAGTTTGTATTATTCAGGCTACACCTGTTTGGCATACAGCCTGGCAGAACTTGACAGTCTGCAGTGGAATCTGGTATTATTTCTCACTATGATTATTAAAGAGAATACTCACAAAATATTAAATTAAATAGATAACTTTGGGATACCTTTAAACCTCAGTGAAGTTCCCTTTTGGGGAGGTGTGTACTTGTGAGTTTTGGGTTTTTCTCATATGGCTTAAGTCTTTCAGTATCTGAAATTTTGAATGTTTTTATCTGCATCAATTTGAACTGAAACATGAAAGAGATTTAAGTCTGATTTCATTTAATAGCTGTTTACCTGATATTTTGTGCATTAAAAACTTATTCTCTTATGAAAGCAAGAACTGTGCATCCCAAATATAAACATGTATCACATATAAACATATTGTAAGTTGGGTTTGAACAGTATGTAAAAGGACATGTGTAAATCGCTTTGCTTTTTGTATGCTAGTATTCTTCTGCCTCTGCTGCATTTGAATGTCCTTTGTAGATAAGTGCTAGAATTCAGGAACTTGAAAAAGTAGGTGAGAAGAGTAACTGTCCTCCTTGTGTTATGAGGGAGATTAACGTGAAGACATGCACACTTCTTCTATATCTACTTAATGCACCATCAATGGATTCTGGAAAAAAGCCTGTCCTAATCTTGCCTACCTGCATCTTCACAGGTGTAAATTAAAGTTTATGGAAAGATGATCTAAAAGCTTTGATTCACCCTGAAGCTTAAAATTGATCTTCAAAGTGAGATTGTTAATGAGGCAGGCTGATATCCACTCTTGTGGCTTTTTTGTTTTTCATTCATATTGAAGGGTTTTACATACACATAGTTGTGTTTGATATTAGCAGGTTAGTTAAATCACTTCAAGATACGTTTCAGTTTATCACATGGCTTTCGCTGGCCAGTTGAACTCCACAGATTGTAGTGCTGTTTGAAGTTGCCTCGTTTCAACTTGGCAAGTGCTACTAAAGGTATGTTTTCCCTGCCTTTGGTAATTTTGACATCTGTCATGCTGGTTGGTACTATTTATGTTTTCCATCTCTTTCATTTTACAGATGTCTGAGAGGACTTTAAGGCAATGCAGAGCTACTACTGACAAGAGTTGCAGGATATTCCGGTTGAGGGTGCCTGGTGGGCAGAGAGGGTCTGAGGCTGGGGAGGGAAGAGCTGTGGATGGTCAACTAGCTACAAAGGGACGCTAAGCAGACCTGGAAGCTAAACTCAGCCCAAGCATGGCATGCAGCAGTGACAGGGTACCAAAAACAGCATAGCCATTTTAATGTTACCCTTTTGAGGAGCAGGATATATCAGCCTGGAAGAAGTGCTGGATTAAAGTGTCTGTACTTTTTTCAGGCCCCATTAAACTTTATCAGCACTCAGAAATGTAAATATGGCTTAACGCTTGTACTTAGAAAATTACATCTGATTAATGTCTGTGAGTGTCTGCCTCGGGTAGCTCTTGTACTGCAGTATACAGTGACTGCTCTTCACATTTAATAAAGCTGCTTAAGCTAGTACGTTTGCTGCAGATCTGTGTTCCTGGGCAGACTCTGCATCCGTGTTGCTCCAGGTATTGTGTGAGTACAGCTTCAGGTAGTCCTTACTCTGGGTGTTTTGTTGTCGTCTTAGCCAGGATATAAATGGTATGTATTGAAGTGGTTTTCCAAGGTGACAAGCTGCACAAAGTGTTGCAGTGCTGGAATTACCATCTGTTATCTCCCAAGTAAGTGTGCTTAGGCCTTCTGACCCGGTATCTTGCTCACTGCAAGTAAGGCACAGTGTGACCTCAGGCATAAATCCTTGGTGCCACAGCAAAATGTTATGGACAGTACTGAAAGGTGGCTTGCTTATTTATTTAGTTTCGGGGGGGAGCCTGGGGAGAGGAAAGACACCATGGTCTATAGCAGTAGACCTAAAATCCGTATAACATTTTTGAAATAAATTCCTGTGCTCCTGGCTGTGGACTGGGGAGCTGTGATCATAGAATCATAGAATCATAGAATCATTGGGTTGGAAAAGACCTCTAAGATCATCAAGTCCAACCATCAACTAACACCACCATGACTCCTAAACTAGACCCTGGAGTGCCACGTCTACACCTTTTTTGAACGCCTCCAGGGTAGACGACTCCACCACCTCTCTGGGCAGCCTGTTCCAATGCCTAACCACTCTTTCAGTAAAGAAATTCTTCCTAATGTCCAATCTAAACCTCCCCTGACGCAACTTGAAGCCATTTCCTCTCGTCCTATCGCTAGTTTCGTGGGAGAAGAGTCCAGCACCCGCTTCCCTACAACCTCCCTTCAGGTAGTTGTAGAGAGCGATAAGGTCTCCCCTCAGCCTCCTCTTCTCCAGACTAAACAACCCCAGTTCTCTCAGCCGCTCCTCATAAGACTTGTTTTCTAGTCCCTAATGATGATCTGTGCATAATTTCAGAGTGAAAACAAAGCTGGGCAGAAGAGGAAAGGGGTTCTTGTTGTCCAATTCTTTTGTCTTTCTGACTCCTCTAACTTCAGATGCTCGTACTCAAATAACGAAACCTTTGTTTGAGCTTCCTGTCAGTTAAGATAAGACTTTGTAATAAGCACTTATTCCTCCCATGGAGTCTTTGAAGTAAAATAATACAGTCCAGGCTTTTTCTTTGTGGATTTTCAAATATAAAATAATCAGGAAGAAAATTATTTAAATGAACCATTCAGTCTTCCATTATACTTTCATGAAGATGATGCAAAACACAGGACCAATTCAAAAATCGTTGGCAGATAATTTTGAAGCTGGATGCATATTACACATCTGTTGCATTTTGAGAAGTGGGACTTGGAAATACTGCTTACAAGAGCTAAAACTACAAAACACATATATAACGGGCAGTGCTATGTTATTCTCTGTTTTCATAATTCCTGTATTTCTCTAGACAAGTAGCAAATGTCAGTCCATGTCTTTCAACAAGTGGGTTTTTTGATGATGATGATAGAACGCTTTCATCAGCTAGATCAGTGGGTCTTAAAATAACAGGCAAAAAACTATTAAAACTATAGCCAATTACAAATAAAATGCAGCACCCAGTTTCACACCACTTCAGTCATCCCACGAGGCCCTAACACTGTCCCTCCAAAACAGGCATCTGCTTCAGTATTTTCATATACAGTTCCCAGAAGAAGCATTTGGCTCATACAATGATAAACCAGCCTCATGATTCAAAATGCACCAACCCTCCCTGCCTTTGTCATGGAAAGCGTTACACAACATTCAACAATGCTGCTGATGTGAGCCCGTTTGGCTGGAGCGGTTAAAATGGTATGAACATCTTATATGCCCAAACACAAGAAAAGTGTCTATTAATAACTAGATTTTATCTTTAGGGGGTTAAAAGGGCTGCTCTGCAGGTGAGACATGACCATTGCCTTTTCTTTGGGTGAGTGCATGCATTGCAACATAAAGAAATCTTATTTATTTGTTTAGGCCTTTATTTTTCCTTGAGGTCAAGGCGAAATCTAGTTTGGAGTCATTGGCAACATTTGTGCTGCTTTGCTCCTACCTAAGGAGAAATTTCCAGGGCAACAGGTGAAAATAATCGCTATAGTAACTATATATATATGTGTGTGTGTGTGTATATATATATATAGTAACAGCTACCCTTTGGTACGGTGCACAGTGTGATGCATAAGTAGAGTTTGTGTTTGCCCTACAACCCAGTGTTTTTTTGAGCCTAAGGTGCTTTGCTAGGAGACTGAAGTGTTGTTAAGAAAGGGGTAAAGCTGCCAGGTGATTATGTATGCTAACAGAAACAGAATATTTGAATGCAAGACTAACTTCTGTGAAGGAGAAAAATAAAAGGATGAGGGGGGAAGAAGCAAATAAGCTTCTTTAATACTTCATCCAAGGAGTGGGCAGGTGTGTCAAGATAGGAGTGTCTGGCCTTTTTTTCTTCATGACTGAATGTAAATCTACTCACTATCATCTGAATCAGAAATCTTTGGTAATGTGGGGAGGGGGAACAGCACAGAGTTAATTTTTCATATACTCAATCTGAGTTGTAGTTCTTCCACTCCCCTTCCTTACGCAGCTGTGTTGCTTTTAGTAGGTTAGAATATCAGGTCCTGGTTTTTCTGCAGACTTGGGATGGATGGGTTGATTGTTGTTCCCAACTCCATGTTGACTTTGTATCTCTGTGGGCATCTTCATGCAGAGCACCTGCACTTCAGTAACTAAATACTGGTTTTGTAGCTCTAAAGATTTTTCTCAGTCTTAGCAATTAGAACCAAACTTTTGATATCTTAAACATCCAGTTTGGGAAATAATGAGGATAAATCATAAATCACCTTGAGAATTTCCTTCGGATAATTTATTAGGATAGAAGCAAAGATGCAAAAGCATCCTTTTGATAATGGGATGTGGATTTGAAAATGGAGGCTGAGGTTTTGGTTGGTGGTTAGTTTTCCCAGTGTAGCACATGTTCCTGTGGTGGGAGATCCCCTTTCATGCTAATTCAGTCAGCCTTTTGATGTGATAAATTGCTAGTTGACACATAGCAACAATTCTGTAGTAACAACAAGAGAGTTGTTGCAGGGGTTTTTGGTTTTTTTTGTTTTTTTTTTTTTTTAAATCTGTCACCAGTTGGATAGCAAAGGTAGCTGAAGATCTGTTTCCGTTGTATTTTATTTAGTGTCTTATTTATTTGCCCTGAGACAGAAAGTGAGGTGGTATGTGGTGTGGGAGGAGAATTAAAAAAATCAGTTCAGACCAAGCTAGGTTTCCTGTAAAGTAGGGTGGTGCTTCTTGCCTTGTGGACCTTGCCCATAACGTACTGTGGAGGCAGCAGAGCAGTTGCTGTGCTTCTGCTGCCTCATCTCTTGTGCCTTACAGCTGTCTCGAAATGCAGATTCAGCGGTTGTCCTCTTGTTGGTCACCTCAGAGGCGGCTTCCAAGAAGAGATAATGTGTTGGTGAAGGATCAGGTTGGTGCAGTCAACTGGCTTCATGCAAACTCACCAGACCTCCAGGGAGGTGAGCGTGGACCTGACCAGAGACCAGGCAGTTACCTCAACCTCATTGCACCCCGGTCCATAGGTCCCTTAAACCACTTAAGGCATTTCTTTGTATCAGCAAGGCAATTTGTGTGAAGGCTGTGGTATAAAAATGCATGCTTCAACTTGGGATGTCTTCTCCAACTCCCTAAGTCTATTCCTACCGTGGCTGGACAGAAATTATGTTTGTTTCTAAATGACATAAGAGGTATACAAAAAGTGAAATTACAACCTCCAGCAGACTAATGTTGAGTGGCGTGTCCAGAACAATGGAGCTCTGTCTAATCATTAACAAAAGCACCAGTGACATTTGCATTGTCTAACAGGTTTTTTTTGCTCTCCATAATGCAGTCTGCCTCCCAGAAGGATGCTCCTCCACGCGCTTTCAGAGGTGTCAGGACAGTAGATCGTATATGTTTGCTCTGTGTGTGTCCATGCAAACTAGCATTCCTACTGCCAGGTGATTTACTTGGTGATATGATTCATCTCATGTTTGCATACCTGCTTCCAGGGAAGCAGTGCACGTTTATGGTAGTAATGAGGTCTTGCTTAAAAATAGACCAGCTTCCTTCATTTTCTTGTCCTTCTGTTTGCTTGATGATTTGTCTGGTGTTGCCAGCACAAATGTTTTTCCCTGTTGCTGTGCAAGCTGTTCTCCCCTTCCCTCCTCCCCTACATGTTGCTTTTCTTCAGTGAAGCAGTTCCTTGCTCTTATTTTACCTGGTTGAGGCAGCAAAACCTGCACTGTTCAGGCTTATGCGCTCATTTAGAGAGGTGGGGAAGAGTCGCCGCTGGTTCTTGAATTTCACTAGAAAATTAGCATCTGCCTAGGACAAGAAGTGCGTTGTGCAGTGTGTCTTCCTCTTCCACTCCCACACCTCATGAAGTCCAACCTGTAGAACTACTTCTGAAAGTTAAAATAATATAATTACCTCACTGTTTCACTTCAGGGCTCAGAGCCCTCCTCTTGTCTTTGTGCTTTCTACAGTGGTTTTTCCTACAAATTAATCTGTGACCTGCCCTGCACTCGGGTTGCTTTTTTGGACAGGGTGGAGAAGGAAAGAAGGATGGGCTGTTTCCAAAGGAGCTCTGGGTTGTGACCTGACAGTATTTCCTGTGAATTGTTTGGACTCTGTGTACTTATATTTATATATGCTTAAATCTTTCTACTGCTTTGCAGTTTTTGCTTTTATTGTTGTTTTCACCTGGGCTTATTACATGTAAAAACAAGCATGTTTTCTAATCTAATGAAGCTATTGAAAAATCCTGCAGCCTTTGCAGCAGCCATCCCAACGCAGGCTTTGCGAAAACCACTTCAAAACTAATAGCAGTGGCAATTGTGTGCGTGGGAGGGGAGGAGAGCACGTTCATCTGCAGTGTGGTGGTGTCACGGGGTAGAAGAGGTCTGGGTTTGTACAATCGACCCCTGCAATTGTTGTGAAATTCTCCTCTCCTGCAGCTTTTATTACTATGTAAAATTGAAATCTGCATGATTTCCTGCTGTGAGCGCCTGTGCCGAGGGACTGGTTTCTATAGTAACTAATATCAAGGAGCTGGCTGGGACTTCGCTTCGGAGCTGTATTTGAGCGTATTTCGCAGTTTGATGCAATCCTGTATGAGTATTTGATTGATGACAAGAAGTCAGGGGTTGTGGCTGCTGTTGCTACAGTAGTAGTGCTGTGCACCTTGGCATGTACATTGAGGTCTAAAAATAGGCATTTTGCAAAATGGAGTTGGAGGTGATGGGAGGTGTGTCTTCCCTCCCTCTCTCTCCCCCCACCCCAAAGGAGAGCTGCTGAATGGAAACACTGAAGAATACACCGACAAGTGTTTGTTCTGGAGTCACTTCAGTCCACCCCGGAGTGAAACATAAGCCTAGGAACTGGGTCCATTTTTCTCCCAAGAGTAACAGCCATTGCTGTTGTCCCTATCTGTTTTGAAGTGGAGCTGGTGTTTGTTCTGCTGACCATGATAAATAGCTCTGTTAATGCAGTTTCATCTGCGGGGCCAGCTTCTGCCTTCACTTAGGCACAGGCACACCACCTAAATGTATTTGTTTTACAGGGTTAAGCAGGGAAGGGGATGGAGAGGGTTGAAGTTTGGCTTGTAGATTGTACGTTTTCAGGGTGCCAGGCAATATGGAAAGCCTGGTTTGCACAGTTTGCAAGTAGTCCAGAAAGGCATAGTGGGGTCAGGTGCATGAAAATGAAACTTAATCTTCCATTTAGGGTCACTTTCAAAGTAAAACTTCAGTCATGCGATGGAGGTGGGGAAGGAATGCAGAACAGTGGTCTCTGTCCAAAGAAGTCCTCTGTACAGAAATTGGACCTAGGCAGGCAGGAATAGTTTTGGTCTTTTTTTTGTTTTGGTTTTTTTTTGTTTTTTTTGTTTTTCCCCACAGTAATTCCCCAGAATTGTCTTGAGGCCAAGCTTGAACTGTAAAGTAAGCTTATGGCATTGATGAAATAGTCTGTAGTGTGAAGATGTCTTTGTGTATGACTGAAGGTCAGTTTTCATGGCTGTGCTAGAAAAGGAGGTGTGTATGAGTATGTGCTTCCCCCGCTTCTCTCCCAAGCCCTCTCCCCCAAAAAGCAAAACATCTTTGAGGAGAAGGTGAAGTTGTATGTCTTATGCACCTGTAGGCATGCACACATGTGCTGCACACACACCTCATTAAGTGAGGAGTGCTGTTTGCTCAGCCAGCTCAAGGGGAGCCTTGACTTGGCCACCCCAAGAGCAGCCTCTTATTTGTTCGGTATTTGGGGATGATGGAGGGAGCTGAGGAAGGAGAGTGCAGAGAGGAAGAAATTGATGGAGGACAAAGAGGAGCTGCATGTGTTGTGCTGGGAATATTTAGGGGACATCAGGTACGTATACATGAAGAAATGAGGCTTGTTATTTAAAAAAACCCCAACTGTTCTGACAGGTCATCTTTTATATTCACTGTTTACGTCTGCAAGTCCATAGTAAAAAGTATTACAGTGATTAAAAAACAAAACAAAAACAACCCACAAAAAACCAAACCCCAAAACAAACAAACAAACAAAAAAACCAAAACACCCCCCCACACACACCAAACAAACTATTACTGGATTAAGCCAGTTGCATCAAGAGAGTAATGATGCATTTGAATAATCTGAGATAATTTGACACTGAGATATGACCAGATTAACAGTTTGAGAAGCAGGATTGGAAACTATCATTCAAGAATATAATGACCAATGTTGCTGAGAAATTATCTTCATCTGCATACTTGTGAAGTAAAAAAAAAAAAATCTCCCTATCTTGCAAGCAGGTACTAAGCAGAGTGCTGAAATTAGGTCTTAGAATAAGAATTTGTTATATTTACATGGTATAGTGATGCAAGTCTGGAACATGGAGTTGTTATAAATAAATTAAATACAAAGTACATTTAATAAATACTTAAAGTGCATATTGTGACCTCTTGATGCTGTTGTGAATGTGTATTCATTTTAAATCTAGGTTATCTTGCATGGAGAATAGCAGCTCAGTGTGAGCGTTAGTCACTTTGGTTCAAAGGTAAAGAGTTCATGTGTAGCTCTTCTGCAGCTACTGTAGAGGCAGGAGCCTTGGTTATGAATAGTCAAGGGAATCTCTGAGCTATTAAGCCGAAATTTAGCTTGCTGCTGGGGAAATGAGTGCTGTCACTGAGTATGTACCGTGATTCAAAGCCCTCTCCAGACTGTGTGGTTCAAATGCACCATGTGCATTCAGGATGGATAATTGATTTAGACTAACAGATTTTAATCTTTCATTGTAAGCTTGAGGTTGGCCTTAGTAGGAGCTACAAACTCCATGTTTCTCAAGCTGCATTTTAACAAGAGTTTTAGCTATTCTCTCTGAAGTAGCTGCCTGTTTTCAGAGACTCTGTTCTTCACAATAGATTTTCTTTGTTGGCAACCTTACTAATTTAACAAGGCTTCCAAAATCAGAAGTGGGAGAAAAACTTGGTGTATGTTCCCAACTAGTGTGCAAGTGCTGAACTTCTGGTATGCGTCTATAGAGATAGTGAAGAAGGTGGTTGAGATGTTACTGCAGGGTGACTTTATGCACAGTGTAACTGAACTTAAAGTTCAGACGTGAGTGTTTTAAAACAAATGTACTTGTTAGAATAAAGCTTTCTTGTTAAGGCTTGGTGTTAGAGTTAATGGGTTCTCTCACAGGAAAAAAAGCTAATGCCTTCAAAAGTGCATACAACCACCCATCTGCCCATCATGAATATTGCCAAGGGATTTTTGAACCAGAGTGGCAAGAAGTCTCTTGAACTCTGTCTCTTGTGCTTTGTGAAGAGGTTGGTTAACGAAGGCTAAAGCATGGTCAAGTTAAAAAGTACAACTATTCAGTACCCTTTCGAAAGCTCCCTGTCTCTAACGTACTATTTTGACTGTTGCCTAATCTGTTGAAAATGGTCAGAATTTCAGCCTCTCTAGATCTCAGTTTTTGAGGTCATGATTGTCATGGATAAAGCGATGTATGTTTTTGTGTTAATGCTTAACTTCTGTTTACTTCAAGTTAGTCCCAGTTTGGTTCCGAGTTATTTTCATGTGTGATCTTTGTCAAAAAAAGGAAGCTGAACTCAAAATTTGTGCCTTCCAGGTCTACCCAGAAGCTGAAGGATGTATGAATAGCTTTCTTCTCTCGCCTTCTTTAAGAGAAAAGGTCTCTTAGATGAAACACATTCAGCGTGTAAAAAGCTTCTCATGACCAATGGGAGTTAACATTAAACATTAATGACGCAGCTTTAAGTTGCATGGAAGCAAACTGGGGCAAGTCAGTTCATTTTACCTTTGATTCACTGCTTCCAACAGTTGCAAAGAGAAAAGGTTGAAAGGACACAAGGCAAATATGAGTGTCTTCCTTTAGCTTGCTCTTGTAGTGACATATTTTGCCCCAAACAATAGTTTCAGTACGTAGATGCACAGAATTTATAATTTCCAAGTATAACTTGAATTTTTGTGGTTTTTAAAGCAAGCAATGTGATAACAGCAATTTCCATAATGGCAATGATTTCTAGTTAAAGGGAGATTTGGTTCTAGTTAAAGGAAAAATAAAGAAAAGACTTCCAAGAATAGTCCTGGATTGCAGAGGTTTGAACGTCCCCTGGGGTGGAGGTGTGAAGTGGTAGTTTGACCACAAGACTTGGATGTCAGACATCGCCAGGCATGACTGTTTTCTATGACCTATTTATAGCAATGAGAATGTCTTCTGGTCTTAACATCTACAAAGTTTGTGCAAGTTAGTTAATTACTTGTTGTTTTGGAGATCCAGTGTGGAGATCCTGCAAAGCGGCTACATTAAAAATGTAGGGCCTGGAATTCCTGCCACCTAATTTCTTTGGTAGTGTTATTTAGGATCCTAGATATGCTGCTCTGCATGCCCAGAACTACCCCAAAACATTACTGGGGCTGAACAAGTGGATACCTATTCACAGGATCTTGGGGACAGCTAGATTTTTATGCACGCCCTCCCCCCTTTTTTTTTTCTTCTTAAGAAGTCTGGTGGTGTTTTGTGGGTCTGTATAGATTTCCCTGTCTGGTTCACTAGTTCTGCTTTGCAGAGGGCAGTGCTTGTTTTTATTGGAAGGAGGCTTACCTGTGGTTTTTTGTTTTCAATTTCTGTGGGTTTCCGTGCTTTTTCCTTTCTTTCTGTGGCACTACATGTTTCCTGCAGCATTTTCAGCATATTTGCAGTAAGTTGGATGACTCAGAAATATGTAACTTGAAGAATAGCCTGGTTTATGCAAGAGGACTGGTAATAACAAGGTATGAACAAGATGTAGTATTCTTGATTGTTTGAATGGGGTTAGGCCTAGCTACAGTTTTGTTACTCTTTCTTGATCCCTAAAAACCTCAGGTCTGTATGCGTTATAAGAGCAGCACCTTTCTCAGTAGTTGTATAGGAAGGATTAAGGCAGACAAACTCGTTTCTGCCATGCAAAGAAGGTGTCAAACTAGACAATCCTGAAAGCCTTGTTTTTAAAGTTCCACTTCCCTGGCCATATTAGTTCAAGTTTTAATTACACGATATTAAGATTTCTTAAATGCAGTATATTTGGACAAAGACCTTTCCATGCAGCAATGAACGCTTTGCTTGTAGTAATTTACGTCCTCTTTTGCTTTCTGTTAATTTGTTTTAGATTTCAATTCTGTGGGTAGAGCTGCAACTCTTTTTAGGGTATTTAAAAAAGGTCTACAAGGAGTTTGCTTTGTGGGAAGAGTTGTCAAAGCCATCTTACTAGTTTAAGCTATGATGAAAACCATTTTAATATTTTTACAAGGCTATTTTTAGACTCAGTTATGCTGGAGGAAGAGTAGGAGTAGAGTTGCTTTGGCAGGAACGTGAGGAACAGCATCCCTAGGTTGGATGGATACGTTCTCAATATAACTTATCAGTTAATTAAATCTGTTTGGGAAGGTTTCTGTGGGAGCGCTAGACAGTGATGGCCTCGTATGATTTAAATATCGCTGAGGCCCCTTAGTATGGACAACTGGACAGGTAGATCTTGGAGAAAAAGTAGTTTCTAAGCTTAAAAAAAAAAAAGCCTCTTGGATTATCCTTATTAATAGCCATCTAGTGCATAATTCAGATTTTTTTTTTAAGTATTAGGGTGAAACATGATTAGAGGATAAGCTATTCACTCCAGTTACCTGTCCAAGAGGCAAAGATGGCAAGTTCCACCTAGCTGATGACAGTACTGTGCTTTGATAAGCAAGGGTGAGTGAATTAACAGTGGTGGACCAGTGACTGCCATTTTAGGGTTTACATATGGAAAGCATCAGGCCAGGAAGCCCCTCAGGCTCCTTGTCTCCCTACCTTTTTGTTTCTTAGCCAACTGAATGCCTCTGTGTCCTACAGAGAGCAGCCAGTCTGGCTTCACCCCTCTTCCCTGGTCGTCTGCTTCACCTTGGTTTTGAGGTATGTATGGTTGCAGCCATGTGCTGCTGACCACAAAAGTAAAACTTGGCTTTGATTTGAGTTTCATCTTGCAGTGGCTGGTCTCAGTCTGTGGGAGAAACTGTACCAGGGTTTCAAAGCATTGAAGTGATTCACAGCTCATTTTCTTTTTAAGGACAAGAAGGACCATTAGATCATCTAACCTGATTATCTCTGGAGGACTGGTCAGGGCTTAGTCTACCCCAAGCCTTGTGCTCGATGCAGCCATGGCTGCAGCCCTCCAGCAGAGAGAGGCATGGGAATGGGCGGTGTCTGTGGAGTTGCAGATGTGCTGGAAAATGTTCTGGCTGCATCTTCTTTGTATAAAAATATATGTAAAAAATTTTTAACCAAACTAGTACCCACAAGAAGTCTTGCTTGGATTGCCTTCCTTGACTTGAGTCCTGAAGGAAATACTGACGCTGGGTTTGGTGGTGTCTATCATCTGTGGATTTTGCATAAAATTTACAGGCAGGGGAGGGATGCATACTGCCTTCTGTAACATGCGAGTCTCGTGGTACTCATGGAAACAGCCGTGCCAAGCCATGGCCTGGAATGAAATGCCGTGGCCAGGAATAAGTAACGTGTTGTGGAGAGAGCTGGTAATTGCCATTTTGCTGTCGTTAGCTGCAAGAGTCTAAATAAAACTGCAGTCAAGAGATCCGGTTTTGTTCTTGCAGGGCTCATGACGCCGTGTTTAGCACAGAGCTCCTGTGGTTTGTGCTGGTATTGGTGACCGTCAAGTTCTCTTCAGAATTTGCCAATTTTGTATGCTTTCTTTTTTTTCCTCCCTCTGTTGTTGGATTGAGAATTAAAAATAACCCACCCCTTCCCACCCCCATGGCAAACGTTCTTGACCAAATTGCCTGAAGACTGCCTCTTCCCATGGTACAAGCAGAGCTGCGTCAGTGGGAGCAGAGCCAACAGTGGAGGCTTGCATCTTGATTTCCTGTGGACTTATTTCATTAATGAAATGGATGGTAGTAGTGGGTCACTTAACACTTGCGTATTTTGCAGCTTTTGTCTGTGCTGAGAGGAGAGGAGACAAAAAGCACAGCTGCAGCAGGGGTCATGGAATTTGCAGGTGTGAGGTTGGCTGGAGGATGCCAAACTGCCATCTGTGTTGATGCTTTGTGATATTTTTTTTTTCTTTGCAGTCCACTTGCCTAGAAATGAGAGCAAGAATATAAAATAAGTGAGTAAGCTTTCCTCCAGTTTCTGCCACCTCACTGTTTAGCCAGAAGTCTGTGGAAGTGTAAGAGTTGAAATTGCATAAGACTTAAGGGATGAATGTAGGTGGTGCCCTGCCAGTATGTTCAATCTTTCAGGTACATTTTCCTGTGTTGCTTTAAGCATGTTTGTCCTCTGCTGTCTAGAAGATGTGGAGAAACAGAAGAAAAGTTGCAGGTGTTATCTGCATAAAATTGTATGAAGAGAAGAAAAGCAGCAGCGTATTGCTTTGCTTATTTATGTGGTTAGTAGCCATTTTTGTGCCTGTGTTCTGACATTTTAAAGCTAAATAAGTAGGGCAACTAACCTGAAGCATTTAAAAAAAGGGGTAAAAAAAGTGTGATGGTTGCCGTAATTAAGTCAGTGATGTCCTGTATGCATTTTAAATTCCTAGTTCTTGTATGCTGTTAAACTTTTCTGTCTGGTATGCAGCATGTCTGCTTGTTTACAAAATGCCTTGAAGCGGCATGGATTCCCTCGTACTATGTGCAGAGTGGTTTGTAACACTGTTAGGCATGTGTTGTTCTGACTAGAGAGATGTGCTTGGACCCATGCTTTGGATTGCACAAATAATAGTTTCCAGGAATGGTCATGAGGATCAGCAGAAGGAGCTTTGAAGAGTGTGTGGATGCAGCACAGTCTTTGGCTGAAGAAAAGCCCTTTGCTGGTGGCTGGGGTAATTCAGGCTACTCTGAAATGCAGAGCCTGAGCAGCTATTTTCCCAAACAGCTTCCTGAAATAACAGAGAAGGGGAATCTGAGCATGCTGTCTTTCCTCTCTTTTCCTCTTTATTTGCACTACAAGAAGGAGTTAGGCACTGAGGGAACTAGTTTTCTTTTAAAGTTGGAGACATTTGCATAGGGCAAGTTACGTTCACTGCTGTCTACTTTAGAGATGCTTCCTTTTTGGAAGTAGAGGCTTTAAGCAGCTCTAAGACCAGAAATACAGCACAATGCATTGCCAACTTTATTTGTCATCCTCATCTAAAGAGAAAATGTGCTGACTATATTAAGCAATTTTTTTTTTAATTGGAGAGAAATGAGATGCTGGTCTCTATTCAGCTTGCAAAAAAGGAAAAAAAAAAAAGAGAAAGTACTACTTTGCCTGTGTGCAAATTGAAATTTCAACTATCTGGACAAAAGTGGTGGACACTTAACAATATAAACAAGTTAATATCTCAGTATCTGTTCATGGAGTTGATTGACTAGTTTTTTCATAATGGTGACATTTACATATTTATGGGGTAGTCTTACAGTTTGCGCAATTTTTTATTGAATTAAATTTAATTATATCAACTACTGCTAGATGATTTTTCTTTTTATAGAGCGTGAGAGATTTTCTGTTTAAGAAGACTCATAAGAATTAACAGATCATTTGGCAACAGATGTCCAGCAGCTTGTAACATGCAGTTTTGATTTGCGCTCCAGACCACTTTGATTGGATGTGTCCACAATATCTAGAGAAAACAGCCGTAGACCTTGCAGATTTGCTAGGGCTTCTACGCAGCTGCCAGGGAATATTTTTATTACATGACATTTGAAATAATATCTTAAGGCTACTTTCTTGTGCTGCACATTTAGTAGTCTCAGTTACTCACTTTAGAGCCTGTCTTTCAGCAGTAAGCATTGTACTTTTAGTGTTAAAGCAGCAACAACTTGAACTGCTAGATCTCTGGTTTGTCTCCAATTCCTGTGACCTGTACAGTTAATCTGCACAACAGGCTGTGACCTTCATGTGTCTTACATTGTACATTCACAACAGGTCATAAAACCGCAGGTGGTATGACCTATCATCACCTGCTGTAAAGGGACTGGAAATGAGCTATTCTAAGGTTTTGGTGAAAGGATGTATAGCTCCTGCAAGTTAGCCGATGGAAATGACTGGTGTGGTGCCTTAATGGATCTGCTGGATTAATTACTGTGATAGGCAGGAAAAAATTGTGGACCAAGACAGTATGTAAAATATGGAGGATCCCAGCATACCCATTACCCAGCTGAACCATCGTCTTTCTCCATGAGCAAGATTTGCGGAGCCAAGTAGAAATTATGGTCACCTTCAGAATATCCTTCTCCTGCAGAATTTGCTTCTTTAGGCACGCAGGACCTTGTCGGCAGTAAATAGTGGTCATCGTAGTGGTTAGAGGAGCTTTTCTTGCCTGCTGGTTGGTTGAAGATGGAAATGCGCAGATCTACAGAGGTTTATGTCTCAGGATTGAGGTTCAGTGCTTTATTTTAAATGGGATACTCTGCAGGAAGAGTTGGTGCTAGATCCATGCGTCTGCTGTGCTTTGAGCTTTGTCAAGGCACTGATCTTGCCAGTTGCTAAATGTTCCAAAACCAAGATGGAGCTAAACTGTGTTCAGAGTTGGATGAGGAGCGTAGAAGCTGAGTGATAATGCAATTGCAGGTCAGTAAACTGGAGATTAATAGTTAACAGTGTTTTTAATGAACTCTCTGATTACAAGACCTTTGAGACAATGCCTGCATGCTCAGCACTGTGTATGTGGCTGGGCTTGCCTTGGAGCAAGAATATTGGCAGGAGAGATTTTGTTCATATTACCATCAGAATAACCATTTGAGAACCCCTAGCTCTTCTAACTCCTGAGGCATTTACACCACAGAAGTAACTGAAAATGTGGGGATTTAGTCCAGGAGCATGATTTTTTTTAATCCGTGAATCTTAATTTCTTTTTTGAAAGCAACAGTGTTTTATTTTGATTAAGGTAATGCAAAACACAGGTCTTACAGTTTTCAAGTAGGTCTTACTGGTACGGGCATCTCTAATAGTTCAGCCATGTTTCACTCAAATTAAAAAATACAGGGGCGTGTTTATAAACCTCCAGAGCAGGTTTATGGCATGGACACTGACTGAGGCTACTTGTTCATTGCAAGAATGGGTTGGATATTTAGCTCTTATTTCTTAAGAATAGGGTTTTTCTCAGCTAATCTCACTTGAATGGAAGTGGGAGAGTGGGGGAGGAAATTGAAATGGGAGGGAGTGTTCACATTTATGGAGGTTTTTTTTTTTTTAAACTAAATGCTATGTGCTGTAAATCATATACTTTAATGCTGTGTGTATTACAGTGTAAGGTGGATTTTTGTAGCTGCTGGAATAAACATGGCTGTGACCCTTTGAGATGAATAATAAGTTGCAATCCTAAATCTAGCGCTTTGTAATTAAGGAACCTCCCTTGCTAATTTGTACCACTGACTGGAATTCAGGCAGTGCATTGAGAATGTATCCCTTAAATTTTGGCAGTTTCTGTTTCTGACTATGTGATGCTGTGTGATATTCTGTAGAAGACTCGAGTGAATCAGGATGGCTTCTGAGGCAGCATCCTGGTGTTCAGGGACATCCCAATGCAACTTCTTGAATTTATCACACATTTTGATCTTTGTGCTTGCATGCTTTATGTCTTCCAGTTGGTGGCAAATGTAACTTTCATGTGTGCAAGAGAGGTGGAAATGTGGTAGGTAAAGGAAAAATCATAGGAAGGGAAAACTTACTGGTTGCTTTATAAAGTATTTTCCCATAAACATTATTGGCAGAAAGTACTGCAAACTTACAGTGACATAAAAAGGAATTTTACTACACCCTCTTTGGCATACTTGGAAGTTGTGCTATGGCATAGCAAGTCAAATTTCTGGACCTACTAGTATCTTCACTATTAGAGAGGTTGCTTGGTTTTTGTTTAAATTTTTATCTCTCTGACTTCTGAAGACAGGATGCATCGTTTGAAAGTGACAGTACTTGATTTAAAGATAAAACCAAAAAACCCTCAACAAAATTAATATCTTGTAGCTAGCATACATGTCAAAAGAAAGGCTTGCTGCTAATTCAGCCAGCATTTCCTCCTGCAGTTTAGCTGAGCTGAGAACATGGACAAAAAACCTGTTTTTCCAGCTATAGATTTTTGTTGTTTTTGGCTTCAGAATCTCTTCAGACATGATGGTCAGACAAAATATAATGTATTTTTGTAAAAAAAATTATTCTACCCCAATGATAATGCAGCAAATCCTATCAGTTCCATGTTTGTACTGCTGAAACTTTGGATGCAAAAGTGATTTTTTTCTTCTTTACTCTCATTCTACACATAGTCTTCCAACTCTGTGAATTGATAGAGCACATCTGTGCTACTTGAGAACAAACAAGTATGAAGTCATAGTCCCCTAAATAGCTTGTAAGATGGAAATGCTGAAGACAGCCTTCTTTTCATCTCCTGTGGGTCCTCTTGTACGGGACTCTGGAATCTTGGCTTTGATTCTTCATGCAGAGTCTTCACAATATCCACATCTGGGCTATGAATGTAGCTGAGAACAGATCTGCTTTAGATCTTCATGGCTAATAATAACTTTAAAAAACAAATTCTTTTAGCAGAAGAATGTTTGTGTGGTCTCCAGCACAGACCAAGTTAAGACAAAAAGGAGAATCCCGTAGTATCCAAATAGCCTTGAACTGGTGTCAGATGCCAGAGTCGTTCAAGCAATTTTCTCTCAATTGACAAAGAATTTTTTTTGACTTCTTGCTAAATCTTCTGTGTCACAATTAAAATTCCTATCTCATCTTTCTTTCCTGATATCTGCATATTCTCCCAGTTAATCTGCGTTATATTCAACACAGTCTCTATTTAAAAAAGGGCATTTTGCAGAGCTTATTGTTTCCATTGTTTCCTTTTTGTAATAACATATTAGATCCTTTTCACTAGCATACATTTTTAATCATATTTGCTTGGTAGCAGGATGTTATCTATTTAAATAGCGCTGCTCAGTGTTTCTTAATAACTGGTAAAAGATGAATCTGTGTTTAACCGCTAATTAGTTTGAGTACACCTGCATCTCGTAAAAGTACCAGTAATACCCCAAATATCACTACTTCAGGCACAGGAAAACTTCATAATTTAAATATTTGAGTAGACATATCAAATGCATAGCGGGTGGGAGGAAGAGAAAATTGATGGTTGGACATTTTTATTTTTAAGTGTCATGAGGGTTGTGCTTAATTGTGAAATAGTGACTAAAATGAGAGGAGGAAAAGAGATTGGCAATGTTTCCTCATTCCTCTAAGAGGAAGCAGCATTGCACAGCTGACCTGGGAATGGGTGCCAAGAGATGATGTGAGTGTCTCGGATTCAAGTGAATGTTGCTGTGGTCTTTACAGTGTCTGAGGGGGTAGGTTGAGGCAGGGAGGAGGACTTCAGGACTTCCAGTGTTTGAACCCAATAGGAAACAAGGTTCAAATGAACCTTCTGATGAAAGGTGGAAGAATTCAAGGTGGCAGTAAATGCATTGCAGGTGTCAGCATTGACTTGCTTTGAGCATGAACTTGCTCCTGGGTGCCTGAAAGAAGAAAAAAATTCTAGTTGGGTTGGAATGTTTTACACTATTACTATTTTTTTTTTAAATTGGAAGAGAGGAAACATGGGAATAGGCAATGACTTAAACTATGTGGGATGTTTTACATCACGCAGTCTGATCTGCACTGAAAACAAGTGAGTTCAACAGCAAATTCATAACTTCAAAGTCATTGAAGTTCATGTGGCTTTAAAAGCAAGCCTGGCTCAACTGGTTTGCATGTGTTTTTTTAAAAAATTAATAAGTAGGAGTAAAGGTTTAAAATTCAAGAATAAACCTGCCTTTTCCTGGTTTAAGTACCAACTGTTGCCAATGGATGTGGTGTGCTGCACGTGAGATGTGGCCTTAATAAGTCACCCTTTGAGAGCATGCCTTGGTGCCACACCCTTGTTTGGTGCTGTTTTTAGAGATAAATGACAGTCCATAAGGAAGCATGAACACCGACCTGTATCTTTAGTCTTGGGGGAAATGCTGTAATTTAGTCTTTGTGGAAGCAAAATGCAAATCTGTTACTGTATAATTAAGACTCCACAAATTGTTTTGACTTCTGATCCCCTACGTCCACCCAACAGTAAATGTTCAAAACTATCAACATCTTAAACAGAGAGACAGAAAGGGAGACTGAGAAGTTTCATATAACCTCATGTGGGGGTGGAAGTAGTAAGGGTTAAACAGGCGAATTTAGTGGTAACAGGTTTTTTAAAGAATTAAATGGTTTGTTTATTCTGCCTTACTCATTTAATTACAGTAGTGTATTAAACTTCATATTTGCAGTGAAGTAACCAGTAACAGACATGTTTAGGTTACAAGTCTCTGCAAAAAAGGGTATTTGCTATATTTGCACACCCACGTAGGTATAATAGGTGTCTGCTTTTAGCTTCGAATACTTGTTGAACAACCAAAAATGGGTTTCTGGAGTCTCTGACACATTTGAAAACCAGAGCTTGAATGGGAGGCCAAGGTTCAAATTGGTTATGCAGGACAGAGTGTATTTGTTATCAAACTGTATGACAAAGAAGCAAAATTTGGGGGATTACTTTGGAGGCTTCCGAGGTGTGTAAAAGGAATGTTCAGTTCTTCTAGTTTGATGTAAGCTCGGCTTGATTTTCAAGTTCACATACAACTTGGGCTCTTCGCCACCTCCCCCTCAATATTCTGTTGGATCTGAAATCCTTAATATTTCAGTAGAATAAAGGGAAACTTTGGATTCTGAGGTAGCTGATTTTCAGTTGCTCCTCTTTATGCATTTTCTCAGAACTAAAATAATGCTGAAGTAGCACAGTGGCACTGTTAATATTAAGCAGGAGGGGGGATTAGGGCATAGTTCAGCTTTTGCTATCATTATCCATTTTCACATGTTGCTAGCAGAAACGTTTTGACTTCCTCTGCCAAGAAGCAGATTAGTTGATGTTGCTCCAATTGTGAGATTTAATTTTCCTTTTAAAATACTGCTTCATAAAGTTCTGGTTCACAGTCAGGGAAACTTTCTTCCAAAGTCTTTCGAGTCTCTCCCACAGAAACAGAATGGGAATTGAGTAGATATTAAATCAAGCAGCATCTCAATACATAATTAGTCACCCAAGCCTCAAATAGAAAGCCACTTGGAAGCTTACATTTTCTCATTCAGTTCTCAAGCCAAACAAGTGTCTAATAACAGCCTTAATTCTGGAATTTGGAACTGATTTTTCACTACCATAAAAAGGTACACTTGATAACCATTAATACAGTTTGTAACTATTCCAGTAGTAGTTTACAAAAAAAGACTTTTTTTTTTATTGTCCAGTTAATTATGAAAGGAAAAGAACTATTTTCAGAAACTGATGGTTTGGAAAAGGGGGTTTTCAAATAGGTCTCCTGTTTTATGGATTAATTACTGAATATCCCTTTAGTTCTGAGGGGGCATTTTATTTTCTTGTGACTATTTTCAAGAGGAAAATGAACTCCCAGGAAGGAAGCTATGGAGAAATAGTTTAACAATGGGACACACACAATATATTAATCTAAATGTGAGTGCTTTAATGGCATGAAATGTGTTCTGCAAGATATGCCTTGGATAGAGGTAACCTGCGCTTGCTAGCAGAAAGCTGCATCCTGTTGATGTCGACCAACTGTAAGGAAATACGGCTGGCTTCTACTTAAAATAGGATTAAAATAGGCTGTATGGCTTCCATGAAAGCATATCATCCTTGACTTGCTGAGACTGATCGCTTTATGAAGAGTCCAGAGAAAAATCCTTGCCTATCTCGAAGCTCAACTTTGGTTCCCCCAAAATGCATGCGTGTGCAATTGCCAAATGGCTGATACCAGCTGTCTGCAATCTGACTTGTAACCTCCTGGGAGGTTGTTAGCTGGTTAAATGGTTCCCGATGCCTTTAAATATAGCAACACAATGAATAGTGAAATTGTAAAGAGTATAAACATAATATTTTAGCAAGAGTAAAGCATTCGTATCTAACTATCTTGTTTGCTTCCTACAGACTAGCAGGAATTGATTTGTATGGTTTAATGTATCCCAGTATTCTTTCTTGTATTGCCTAACTTTCTGAAGATAGCTGTCTACTCTGTAAGGGGTGGTGAGCATGCTTGGTCCACGCGCTTAGAGCAGTGAATTCTGTTACCTGTAATTAACTTTCGAAAAGATATTAAAAAGGAGTTGTGCTTGATTAAGGACATGGTTTTGGAAAAAAACAAATACCTGTGGAGTGCCTGATTAGAGATAACAGATGTGGTGCCATGGCTTTACTGAAAATCCAATTTTGGCAAAATAATTTGTGCTAGGTACCTGTAACTTCAGTGGGACGGGGAAAAAGCTGTATAAAGCTGGATAGTTCTCATGTGATCAGGTTCTTATGGGTGTGTTTACACCCAAAATAGAGAAAGCACCAGAACAGATAGCACCGGTGTTTATTGCAGAACTCTGTGTTCTGTTTGGTGTGCTAACACAGCAAGTAGTGTGAAATACTAGTGACAGGGGAGTGAGCATTGATGTACTTTGGTGATTTCTACAATACTGTCCTTGTTCTTCTCCAGCTACTGCGCTTGCTGCATGAGAACGCCACCTTATGCTCTAGCACGTGATTTTATTTATTTATTTGTTGCATCCAGACATTAATTTGGGGACTGACAGTTCTGTGTAGCCACGCTTATGAATGATGTAGATCGTCTTGACCAGATTCAGCAAATGGAAATGTTTCTCTACACCAACGACTTTAAAATCTCCCTTACAGTACCTGAAAAATACGATCTTGCTTACCTTCTTCCTGAGGAATCACCATTTTGGCTTCTGTGGTCTTCTACATTATGATTACAGCTTGTCATAAGATACGATGTTCCAAATATAGCCCGATGAGATAAATGGGATCTCTTCACAGAGGTGACATCATTGGAGTAAATGGAAAAATTGTAGCCAAATCCTATCCATTGCACTTGACATTTTCTTGTGGCCTCTTTTACGGGAACATCACAGTACTATTCACCCTCACTTTTATTTTTTAAACTGAAACTTTGGCGCATGTGCCACTGTTCACCTTAAGGTGGGGTGATACAGGGAAAAGAGACTTTCCTCCTAGCAGTTCAGGGTGGTTCTTTGCACAGTGTTTTGTTCTTAAGATTTTCACTGCAACTGAACTTAGCATGTAAGGGAGCGGCGGGATGGAGTTGCTTAACTTGGGTGTAAACCTAGTGTGATGCCCATGTCCCATGCAAGCCCCCAGCTCTGCTTCCCTGGAACTCTTCTGTGGTCTGTGTTTCTCTTCTGTGGTCTGTGATGGTGGGGATGGTACTGGCTTAGTGAAATCAATATCTGCAGAGGTTCTAAAATGTGCTGTAAATTCTCTGTGTAAACATTTTGATCTTGTTTTTGTTCTAGCCCTCATTCTGTTGCCAAATACTATTATCATCATTGGTCAAAGGAAACAAGGGGCCCAGGCTTCTACCAGAAATAGCATCTCTTGTTAACGTACGGCGGTTTGTTGTGTCCATGCTTCTTGCTCCTCACCATTCTGGGAGGTGGCTGGTTGCGTTGATTGCTCTGTGATGGAGGCTGTGGTTTTTTTAATGTTTGTATCAGATCTGGTTTTGGGAAAAGTAGAGTTCACTCCTGGTCTCTGCTCCAGAAAGCTGGTACCTGGTTATCTGATAAGGGTTTGTATCAGAGAAGGGCATTCATGTGATTGCTCTCGATGGGGAAAAGAGAGACACTTACAGTTTAAATAATTTATCCCTTTCTTTCAGTCACTTTTTTCAGGTGTGGTGTGCGTCTTCATTAAATCTTGCATGACTGCCGTGTGATGAGAGGAATGCATTCCTGGCATTAGATGCAGAATGCAAACTATTTGGGATGGTAAGTGACCATGGCTAGATGCGGGGTGCTGTGGCAGCAGCTCTGTCTGCCCTGTCCCAGCCCCATGGGAAGGGCAAAGCTGGGGAAGGGCTGTGTCAGTTACTACAACAAACAGCAGCAAATAAGCCGTCCTTGCAACAGGGTTGGAAGGATTTGAGAAGGATTAAAGTTCACAATTTAAAAACCAGGCTCTGTTCTGCCCCTGTAACACTCCGTACGCTGCTATATTTCTGTACCCAGCGGGTCAGTCTGTCTCACCCCAGTCTGAGAGGATTCCCCCAAAATGCTCCTTTTCTTGTGCTCATGGCCGACAGGAAGGCCAGGCTGAGACTGTGTTTTATATTTTGTTGTGAAGCTGCTGTTTGTGGTTGCTCTCGACTCCTCTCAAGGAGTTTGTTTCCAAAAAGAGCTGCTGCCTTGCTGTGCCCCAGTCAGGAGATTGTTTCCACAGAAACTGGAGTGTTGTGGATGGTGGTGGCAGGCGGAGGAAGGTTGCGACCAGCCCCCTGAAAAGAGGAGGGTGCCAAGCAAAACCCGAACTTCAGCTTCAGTGGGGTACTGGCAGCTCTGCCTGCAAGGCTCAGTTGTGCTCCATGAGCATGCGCTGGAGCAGCAAGGAGCTCCAGGGTTTGGAGCTACTTCCAGCTGTGCAGTGATAGCAGGAGAAAGTGTCTCTCGTATTTTAAGATGACTGTCACTGTGCACCGAAATGCGCTCGAATTTGTTGGTCTGAAATAGTACTGACACGCGGTGTTGCGTTAGTGCCTTCGCATGACAAGTGGGGTGGAGCGATGGCTTTCAGCACACCCTGAGTACTTCAATACACTTTCTAATGGGTTTTCACTTCCCTCGGAGGTTTTCCTTGCCTTTGTCTTCAAAACAAAATCTTGAGAAATTTTTCTGATCCTTGAGAATGACACAGCCTTTTTCCTTCTCATCCCCTCCCCATGCCCGAAAGGGTGGAAGCAGTGATTCTGCAGGCAGAGGCCAGGGTAATGCCTTGGGGCCAGGCAGCTCCATGTGCAGGAGTTTCGGGTGGTGACAGAATTTAACCCTTTGGAGCCTGTCAAGCATATGGCCAAACAGCTGTTGCCTATTTATGTCCTACAGCAGCTGCCCTCAGCCCTTGCAGCCACAGCCCTTCCACAGCACCAGCTGCCAGGGAAGCTGGGGAAAAAAGGGGGGTTTCATCCTCCGTGCACCCACACACTCCTGTTTGTCTGAACTGGCTGCCTGTGGGTCACTGGCTGGCTGCGAGGCTTTGTTGCAGGTTATTAACAGAGCACTGAAGTTTGGTGTGCTTGGGAAATGCGCAGGCGTTTCTGCAAGTGGCCACTTTAAAACTGAGGGGAAAATACAGATGCTTTTTCTATTACAGCCAGCTTTTCTGTGAGTGGTGAACGGGTTTCATTTGCAGGTGAGCGTTCACATTAGCAGAGAAGTTGGTTTTCATGCTGTGTTTCATATCCATTTGTCAGCTTCTCCCTGTCTTAAGATGTTTTGCTCTCCCTTTAATCCCTGAAACCTTCTCTGGCCCAGGAACTTACCGTTTATTTTATTCCTTTTAGCCCCTATCCATCCTTATGGTTGCATTTTATTTTAACCAGATGGGAATTAAGTAGCTGAATCCACTTGTGGACTGTTCCCAGTAGCTCCTGGTATTCCCTAGCTCAGTATCAGGGTTGTATGGCTTAGTTTCCATGTTTGCAGGGAGTATCTTTCCAAGGTAAGGACTGAGCAAGTACTTTACTCAGCTGAGTCTTCTGACAAACTGGTGAGAGGAAGCTTGGTTTCATTAAATCATGGGAGGATGACCCACCGTGGCAGAGCTTTGATGTGGTGGTGCGCAGGCACAAGGAAGCTATTGAACGCTGAATTATGCCACTGCTGATTGGGATCAGTGAACCACCTCCTAAACTCTGATTTGGTCATGGGACAAAACCCAGTGGAAGAGATCTGTATTTCTTCACTGCCATTTTAAAATAACCCAAATGAAAGAGTTTGAGCTTACTTGATGCGCAGATCCCTTTGAGCTGGAAATGCAGGGCTGTGACTAATGCAAGTTTGGGATATTTTTAGTGTTCTTCCTTGAGTTGTTTGCCTGGTCCTCTGTGCTTGGTTAGCGCCATGAAGGTCACACAAAGATACAGTTGTAAAGAGTGCTGAGAGGGCCAGCTGGTCGGGATGGCACTCAACCAGCAACGCTCCTGCTTTTGAGATAGAGGGGTCGGGGAAGGGCTGAGAAGTACTGGCATGCTGCTTTCAAGATATCAAACCCAGCCTTCTTCACACCTCTAAGCTAGGGAATAGGTATGTGCCAGGAAACAAATCCAGGCATCAGAAAAGCAACAACATGGTCAGTTTGTCTTGAAGGATTAGGACATAACATACAATGTGCAACCCAACAGTCTGGATCTCTTATCTCGCATACTTCCTATTCAGCAGGGAGTAGCAGTACCCTCTCTGTGGACAAGGAGAAGATATGCCATCACTGAATATATCAACAAAATGAAATGGCAGGAGGCTCTGCTTACTGCATTAGTAGCTGGACTCCCCTGTAATCAGGTTCCCCGAGCATTTGTTTTTCTGCTTCTTAGCTTTCATCTTGCATTGTCGGTGTTGAAATTGCTGTTGGTGCAGGGTGAAATTAATCCATCTGAGGGATTGCTGCTACTGTTTAGATGACTCTGGGAACTAAATTGTGTGGTAACATCTTATGAAAAGACCCTAAAACTTACTGAGGTGACCAGGACTGAAGGGAAAGCATGCAGCTGAAGCCATCTGAGACTGAAAGTCTCTCAGGAAAAGCCGTTGGGAAAAGTAGGGAGGAAAGTTGGGAAAAAATGAATAAAATAAGTCAGCCAAAATGACAGTTTATTTTCTTTATTTTTACATAACTGCAAGGAAAAGATATTCTTGGGAGCAAATAACAATACAAATTATAAATGTATTTTTCTCTGTGTATATTAGATAGGGAATGAAATATGCTGGACTACCTTCAAAGTACATATTTGCAAGAACCATGAGTGAATTGTCCTAATTTACCTTGCAAAGCAGAGTCATTCTCCTTATGTCCTCCTGCCTTGAATTGCCTCCCACAAGAGACATTCACCAGAAGCTGGCCTTGACTCCAGCTATTCCCTCTGCTTCCCCTTCTTGTTTGTTCTCTCTGTTTACCCACGTTCTCTTGAGGGTTGAGATACACTTTTCATTTTTTGGAAACTTCTGGCTGTGCTGTTGAGTCTGTGGTTTCATGAGGAATGGTTGCATGGGGTTTCTGAACAGCTGCTCAGGGCAGACCGCGGCTGATGGCACATGAGCCTTAAATCTCTTTCCATTACAGTAACGGCATTTCCCCTGGAGGCAGGACAGCTATCTGTCTAATGGAATGACACATTTTTCAGCACTGTCAGTCCATAAATATCAAATAAGTAAATTAATAGGGAGCAGGTGAATGTTTCTTCAGAAGAAAGTTTAATGTCACGTAGCTGTTTGATGCATTGCCTCTGGCATAACTGCCTTGTCATAAAACCTGACATCATTTGTTCAGTTGTCTCTCATAATTAGAATTATTTGCTGCTTTTCAGGTTTGTTAATTATAAGTGATGTTACACGTGGTCTGTTATGAGCTAGAATTACGATGTTCAGACTGGCTGCACGGAAAGAAAGCACATTTCACTAGCAGACATTGCAGCCTTCATCAGTGTACCCGTCTGATTGACGAATAGCTGAAGGAATGACTTATTAGGATTGCTCTAGCTCCAGCTTCCAGTACAAATAGGTCTTTTTGAGTAGTGTGACACTGCCACAGGAGCCTTTCATCAAAAGACTTGAATGGGCTTTCTACTCCGTAGTCACTGTCTTAATCCAGTGATGCAGGTGTGAAACCATGCTGCAGACTGAGAAACTGTAGTGTTGGGTGGAGACTGATTTAGCTAAGCTGCAGTTGCTTGCCCTGTTGTGGAGGATGAACCTGTAATCTTTCTCTGAAGCTCTCTTTCTCCCAACGAAGCTTTTTGTTCCAAAACAAAAAAGGCAACAACGAAAGCCCCGCAGCTTTCCCCCAATGTAACAAACAGTTTGTAGTAACAGTGTGAATCAGCTGTTAATACAGGATGTCCCTAAAATGCTGTCAGTTGAGTAGGAAAAAGTGGGTTAGAAAATCAGATGTCCCATAAATTGATCCCTGGACAGCAGTAGGGGCTCTTCGCAGCACGTGCAATGAGATAACTGCTGACTGCAGTTGAGGGTGAATGCCGATAAACCTCTTCTGCTGTAGCTTGCTGCAGGGTAGATGGCTTATAAAGGCATAGATGAAACAGTGTGAAATGTAGGTTCACAGGAGTTCATGCGGTTGTCTTCTTGAGAGAGACTTTTAAAGCAAGCTTGGCCATGGGATAGGGAATTGTAGTGTTTGCTGCTTCTCCCCTCTACTCATTAAACTACAAACTTTGAAGGGCTCCGAGACAATCCAGAGGGGGAAATTTCAATCATTTAAGTTGCCCCTGTTGGAAAAACTCAGTGTGAGCAGATAGCTGTCTGTATTTCATGGCGAACCTTCATCCCACTGCTTTTTCCCCCCCCCCACGAGTGCAAACTTCAAGTAAATGCTTCAGTGTGAAATAATCCTTTGCGTCCCATTGAACTCAATGTTCTTCTACTACTGTGTGTGCCCTTAGCCTTCAGCCTGCTTTACCTAGACTGCCCAACTGTTTATATGGTGGTGCTGTATTGCATGTTACTTTCTAGAAAATAAGTATCAGCTACTTTTCCCTATCTTTAAGTAGGTCAGCCATTAATGTAATTGATTAACTTTGTAGCAAGTCAATTAAATTGATTTACTTGTATAAAGGGGACATATTTACCCACTGTATTCGTGTAACACTCTGTGTAGTTTTATAGAGAGGAATTGCAAAAAGCTTTGCTGGCAGAACCTCAAGGGGAAAACCCAAAGTGGCCAAAACCTAATAGGGAAGGCATTGCAAAAAGCAGTTGAACACTGAGGTATTTTTTAAAAACAAGTCCAAAGATGGTTTTGCCTGAAATTTCAGGCTATTAGCTCATAGGTATCTTCATTGGAATGGTTATAATTCAAGGGTGTTATAAGGTAATACTTTGCTGGAAACTAAACCATGAGATGCCCCTCCATTTTGACAAAGGAATCGCTGCAAGATAATATTTGAGAGATTAGTTCCTTTAGGGAGTTAAGCAGCCACTGCACTTTCATACTGGAAGCCTGAAGCAGCTGTAACAGCTTGTTCATGTTGTTGAGGAATGCACAGTGTATTATGGACAATCATTCAAAAGCTGCCATGAATTATCCATGGAAAAGTGCCCTCAGATAGGAGCCCCTTGATGGTTGGTTAGTGTAATTAATATAAACATCTTGCCGCAGCTTTACATTTTGGTTTAGCAACTCCTCAATTTGAGAAGAGTCTTGGGACTGCCTGGATTTCAATTATCTCCCTGATGCCGGAGGTGGGGTTTTAACTTGATATTAATTATGTTCCTCGAGGGAAATCCAGACGGCAAGCAATGGTTAGGGTTGTGCAGACAGCATAGCTCACCCCAAAGTAAATCTACCTTTAAGGAATTAAAAATGCTGTGCTACTTGGTTGCTGTTTTAGAGAAAACTTTTTTTTTAAGGCCTTCTTTGTGGGAGGCTACAAATACAGAGTGTTACTGGGGGCTTGTATTCAAATAATTTATGCCACATTTTGCAATTTTTCTGCGACTCTTATGAAATATTTGATTAAAAAGAATTCCAGTATTCTTGAGGAGAAAACCTGAAAATGTGAACTGAATATGCTGTAAATGCTAGAAAACTAGAAGGTAGCTCAATTACTTATTGTAGTACCTTTTTACCACTGACGTTGGCTGTGCTGCAGTCATGATAGGCAGATAAGCCTTTGCTCTAAAAATGATGGAATTAAGCAAGGTTGAGCCTTCAGCTCAGTGCTCTCTCTTTGGGCCTGTTTAAATGCAGCACTCAGGAGCTGCTATGTAACGAACCCATGGGAAATATCTTAGGCATTGCTGTCAAGGATCGTGTTTGCTTTGGAGAAAGACCAGGTAGAAGATGGAAGGGAATTTGAGGACAGAACAGGCGGAGCCCTTTCATTTAATAAGCGTTCAGCAGCTTCAGCCAGGCCCATGGTCATAGATCAAATCGTGGGGGTTTTCTTGCACTCTGTAGCATTCCCAATCTAACAGTGCTCATTTGTCCAACATATCCCAGTATGCTATTTAGTGATGCTGTGAATTACTGCTATTTTCTGTTCATGGGAAAGAAGCGATGCTGGAGTGGCGATCCGGAGGATACAAACACCCTTGGTACTGATGTGTGTGGGGAGGCACGGAGGGACGGCTGCGCTGAAGCCGCTCTTTCATAGCGGGGAGCTTGTGAGGGTGGAAAAAGGGAGGCAAGCGGTGCCTGGCAGTTTGGAGTTCATGTGAAGGATGCATGGGTTTTTTGCTGTCAACACACCCTGCTCCCAATTTTCTTGAACAATTTCACAATTACAAATATTTTAGCTCTGGCTTCTGCAACCACTTCTGCAGTTTCTGGAGGCAGATGTGTTGAATTTGGTTGCTGTTTTTTGCTTTAGCAGGTAGCATGGCACATGGTCCTTCATGCTGAGTAGTTCCTCAGTATTCAAAACATGGGGAATATAGGTAAGGCTCAGCTCTCTCTATGTGAACAGCAAAGTATACACCCTTCTGAGAAACATTCTTATGCTGTAAATGCCTTTGCTCCCACAACCTGCTGGAATATGGGTGGGTACTGATATCTTTTAATAGATGGAACAAATCAGCTTAGTGTGCTGGCTTTATGGCCTTTTTTTAAGAGGGGAAATTGAGTTGGTGTTACCATGACCAGGTTTTCATGCGAAGCTTCCATTTGCAAAGCTCTTTCTCGCTGTACTTTATCAGCTGGGGCCAGATCTTATTAAAACCCAAAGAGTAGCCAGCTCTGACTATTAGCTTAATGGTTTAATACCAGCTTCTCCATAAAGTAGAAGTGGCAGGTTATTTAAAACATGTAGGTCAGATTGGCCCGATGTTTTCTAGTGAGATTATGTAAAGACGTTATTATTAAAACTCTCAAATACAGTAGATGCACCTGGTGCAGGACGGTCTTTTGTTCCCCTTTGCTTTCTGAGGTCCTATTGCAAAGCATGCTCTAAACAGAATTTTAGTCTTTACTTCCAAATGTGATATTAACACCATAGTGTTTCTGCTGACTCTTTTGCAATGGGATTCTTTATGTAAATGTTCCACTACAAGTCATTTAGCCTCAAGTTTAAAATGAAAATGTTCTCCTGTGAGAAAGCGCATGCTCCTTCTTCTGCAAGAGGGCTGCAGTATAAAACAAAATGGAAAATGAATGCTAAGTAGCCAGCCCATCCCCGGTTTTTGATTATCAAAGCTAGTAGCTGCAGAAAGTAAATTATTTAAATGACCTGCATTTTTAATTCACTGTTTCTTCAAGAGTATTGCTTATAACAAGGTGCTGGAATATTTTTTGTTGTTCTAACAACAGTTTACTATGTAATATACCTCCTGCATTATGGAAAAACTAGACTTTGTTAAAACTACAAGTAGATGTTTATGTACACTTAGGGCTATTTGCTGTAAACCTCCAAAAGGATCCTTAAATACTTAGAGCAGCCTGTTTCCTGAGATGGTAAAATCCTTAGGTGCTTTCTGTAGGAAGTAAGGAAAAGGGCAATATTTACATACAGAGAGGAGACAGATGCTCATCTGCAGGAACCTCAGCACTGTAGAAAAGGTACCATTAACAATCTGTTGTAAACTTTGGTGTTCAAAGGGCGACAATAAAAGTACCACTCAGCACTGAAACTCAAGCAAGTCTTTCTACAAATCTGTTTCCTTGCTTAGTTGCTGTTAATTGGTTTGGTAATTGGCGTGACAGCTTTTTGTGGGAGCAGCAAGCCACTGCATTCTAGAAACAGCTTGGTATGTTCTTGCCATTTTAACTGGCTGGGTTTAATATTACCAGTTCCTAAAGCAAGGGTGGGGAAAATAGATTTTGGTATGACTCTGTGAAGATGGAGACAGGTAACAGGGTGAATTTTATCAATCCAAGCAAATGACAGTTGTTACAATCTGCATTGGCAGGTTCAAAATACATAGCCTGTTTAAAAAATAATTCTTAAGATTCACAGAAGTAAAGGCACTTTTTGTGAGAGAGCAGTGATGGAAAACTGCAGCACCCTTGGAGGAAGGAAACAGATGGCAGGAAGAGCTTCCAGATCCTTGACAGGCTGCAACAGACTTAAATGCAGGCAGTGATAAATGGGTATGAGACTGGGTTTTGCTGTAGCTATTGTGGTTTAGTCTTGATAAAATGCCTGATGTGCTGTATGTTAGCAGTACCAACGTTTTATGTCCTCTCTGCTTTGGTGGCCCTTATGTAGCTGCTGTGGCCACTGGGGTGCTATGAATGGGAATGAAGATCCAGGCACTTCTATGAAAAATAAAGTTTCTACATCTGACTAATAGCAGGACTTAATGTTGAGTAACAGCAAGTGAGAAGTGAAACTGAATTTAATTCCTGCATCTAGGTTATTCAAGGCTGTGTGGCAAAAATGGCCATGTGAGGCAGACAATTAAAAAAAGAAAATTTTGCATGCATATGAATGAATCATCCCTCCACTTTCATCAAGTGCAAAGGTATGGATGCTCGGATTTCCTGTCTTGGGAGTTTTATCAGGGACAGAGGTGGGTAGCAGTTGGTATTTTATACCTTACTCAGACTGCTGGGAACAGCAGAGAGCAGCCTGCAGGGCCTGTCCTGCAAACATGGTGCCGAATTTCACATTATTGACTGTAATAGGTAATAGACTAATGTATATTGAGGAAAGCCTATGGCTTCTGGTAGGAGCTACCAAGCTAGGCTTCTGTGAAGCTGTTTGAACCTGAGCAATTAAACAAAGCACCTCCTCCTTTTAGATATTGGTAGGGCACAGCTGATTTTTCTTCCCGGGATCAGCCTGCCATTGTGCAAGAAGACGGCTGTGCTGCAATGTAAGGCTAAAACTTTCAAGCCTCAGCATGAGGGTACAACTCCACAGGGTTATTTAGGCATGTGATTTCCCATTGCTTAAAGCCTTACTTAGCAAAGGTTTCCGCCTAGGAGTTTGCAAAGTGGTTTTTATAGGGCAGTTTAGCCTTTTTACCCTGGGTGCTGTTTTCCCCTCCACTAAACGGTCTTGTGGCCCGTCAGACCTTCTGTATGAGTTTTGCTTTCAACCATGAGGTAGCGTGTAATGTTAGTCAAAATCAGCTCGAGAAGGAGCTGCTTTATTTCCAGGCGAGGCGGAGCGCGGGCAGAGAGCTGTGCAAGCTGTGTACGTGACCGAGGACAGCTAAGTAAGCAGGTACTTACCATGAGCAAGCGGTTGAAGGAATGCAGACTGGGACAAATGACTTTGGGGTAATCTGTAGAGCTGGAAAAGCAATTAAGTTGAAAAGTATTTGCCTGGGCTCAGGAGCCTGTGTGTTCTTACGGTCCTGGTTTTCACTGCTATCTGGATAGCTTCTGAATAATGGTGCAGTGCTGCCTGAAGTGATTGGTTTCACATCCACTACTTAACTGTGGGCAACCAAAACTTCTCGGCTTGTAGGGTCTGGGCTGAGGCAAAGCCAAGGTATGTATAGATGAGACTCTCTGCATCAAGTTTTGGAAGTTAATTCTAGAAAATATGGCCAGAAGGGTCTTAAGGAAGCCAGAGTCTGTTGTGTACTGTTAAAATGAAACCATGTGAGTGAGATGCTGTTAGTCCCCACACAGACTATCCAGACCCTACTCAGCACGAGCAATGGCGTAGAACAGCCCATAGGCAATGCCTTTGAGACAACCTGCTCCTGGTCCACTTAGGCCTGTAAGCGCTACACATAATTAAGTGTGAATATGATGGCCGCCTCTGAGCAGAGAATAAAGCCCTAAGAAATTGTTCCTCTCTTGCAAAGTCTCAATTAATGGAGAAAGTTAAATGGCTGTGTCCTCACTTGACTTGCTGATGTAATATTAGACTGGACTGCAGGAAGAATCTGATGGAGCAACCTTGATGATACCAATGGTTTGCCACTGAGATAAGTTGCTATTTAGCATCTGATTGAAAAGGTCATGAGATAAGATTTGGTTATTTGTAATCTGCTTTACTGCTTGCTGCTTCTCTTGCAGTGGCCAAATTTAATGTTAGTCTGAAGTGATTGTGTCCCGTAGCAAATTAACTTCACAAAATTCGGCACGCTCTTAAAGCAGCATTTTCGGGTGATGGGTTACTTCAGCCAGAGCTCATTGTTCCAATGCATAGCTTTCGCATTTGGATTTGGAAATGTAATGACAGTGCTTCAAGACTGAGTTGCTTTCGTTATGCATGTTTTAATTTGAATGGCTCATGTTGGGTTAACTCAAAGGGCTCTGTGCAGAAGAGGGCTCCATTCTGTCTGTGCAGTGTCTGCATAGGCAAATGGAGACGCTTAAGTGTGTGGCAACAGTTTGTGTGGAGCTGAGGATGACAGAATGCATTTTGTTTGGAGGAAATACTAAGAAGGATGCCTGGATTGTTCTTTTATTAATGTTTTGATAGTTTAAGGTTTGCTTCAGCATCCATCCAAACAAGGGGGAAAAGTAACCAGCTAGTTTGAAATAGGGTCTAAGTGTATTGCGTATTATCTTTTGCCCAGTCTTTTGCTAGCCTGGAAGAGCGAAAAGAAGTAAGGTTGTCATTAAATTTTCCTTCCTGGGCAATAGAGATCGCAAATAACATATTTAGTCACACCAGGATTACGGTTAATCCTATATGTCACATCAAAGCAAGTCTCTATCATTGAAGTTGCACACCCCGGTTTTTTGCCTCCAAGGCTTGTCCACTCGTGGAGTCTGTAATCTGCCAGTGTAGTATTTACTAGGAAGAGCTATCCCCAGGAACTGCCAGTCTGCCCTGTGTGAAACAATTAAAACACCACCAGAAGAGATCTGGCAAGTGTCTACCTGGTGAGTCACTGGGCAGAGGGAACATGGTGCTCTGCATCATCCTCCCCAGTCTTGCCAGGTGCTTCACTACCCACCTGCGGGTACAGACAATTCATTTTTCAGAAGTGAAACCGCTGCTTTGTGATCTAGGCATAAAACCGTTGTCACTTATGCCAAAATGGAATTCCTGCTTGGTTTTGTTTTGTCTCCTTCGGTGTTTGTATTGGCTTGGCATTTTCATATTTTGTATCCAGTGTCAGTATTTGTTTCTGGGAAGAAAGTTTTGCTTAAACTTTAATTTCTGCAATTTGTTTGTTTAAACTTGTTGGCAACTTTAAAATACTGCAGTCTGCTCCATATGCTGGTATCAGTGCTGCTATTATTGTGACACACTTCCAAAGTAAAAAGCAGCAATCGGGCAGGGAATGCTTTTTACGAAATAGTTGGGAGTATTTTCAGTTATAATAATATTTGGGAATATTTTGAGCTATTTTGTGGCCAGTTTTTAATAAATATAGGATTACTTTGGCTTGTGTTGAGTCAAGATTGTACAGTGCTGAACCCAGTGAAAGTTCCCCCCTCCCCCCACCATATACTTACAGTGTATAACTGTGACAACACTATCAATATGATAGGCAAGAACCGAAAATTACTGAGCACAGCAAAAGCTGTGAGGACAGACAGACCTGTGTTGTAGGTGACCGAATGAATGGTTAGCTCATTAGAGAAAAATCACATTGGTGTATGTTGTGAATTTGCCACATGAGCAATGGCATCTAGACTGATTGGCCAACCTGACACTGGAGCTGCCACTTCAATAGCACGATGTAGTCCTTGAAGGTCAAAATAGCATAAGCCTGATGGAGGCACTGAAGAAGTGCAAAACCAGAAGGAAAGCAGTGATTTTAAGTACATTGGTAAAGCTAGACCAGGGGAAGGAAAGCTAAATCTGAACAAAGCAGCAGTACACGTATCAAAAAAGGAGATATTAGCATTACCAAAACACAGACTTAGTTATGAGCTTCAATACTAGGGTGGATGGTAAAAGCGCATCTTTGCTGCTTTTTTGGAAGGAATCCACAAGCACAGCCTGGACATAACAATCTGGAGAAAGGGTTAAGCAGAAAGCAGCCCCCAATAGCTGGGTCTGTCAGTTGGGTGGCCATGTCTCTAGTGATCAGTAAATGGGGCTAGAGCATGCTTTGAGTCTGCCTTTTTTGGCAGTGTTTCACTTAAAGTAATGCCTGAACATCATCAAAAAATGGAAGCGATCCAAGACGTTTAAGATGGAGAACAAGGCTGAAAAGGAGAGCTAATGTGAGTCATCCGTGTCAAGTTGTTTAGTTTATGTTTATGTTTGAGAATACTGAAAACACAGATTTTTTTTTTTTTTTTTTTTTTTTTCTTCCAAGGGTTGAGGATGCTGCACTCCTGCTGATCAGAGTAAAATTATTTCAGTGGGAGTTTGGTCCCCCAGGAGGAAGCTGAGTGGAGTGCAGAAAGCAAAAAGCCTGGGGATGGAGCCCTGTATAACCCCTGTAAAAAGCTGGAGAGGGAAAGATGAGGAGAAAAATGGGAAAAGACTAAACCACAAGAAACAAAGGAGTGGGCAGTTAAAAGGAGGAACATGGCTGCTTGTGCTGAAGGCAGCTGGCAGGCTGGGGAAGAAGGGAATGGGTTGCTGAATGTTGTCCAGAGAAGGTAATTATTTCTGGCTTTGAGTTATGGCTCTGATTCATATAATATTTAAGGAATATATCTGTATTTTTCATGATGAGCAGCCTGCTCATCATTTCCAGCAAATGCTGGAAATTTGCCATCTGTGTAGAAACTTCCTTTGCTGTAGATATATGCCATGAAAGTGAGTGGGACTGAAGCAAAGTCCATTAACAAATTCCTTTATTGATGGGAGTGAGAGGTGAATGCTCTGGACCAGATGAAATACCCAGTTAAAAAAAGTGCTTAGCTGTTGAATTCCTTTTCAAAAATTTAATAAGTAGCATACGCAGGTTTCTCAATACCAAAGTCAGCTTTCAAATTAAAAAAAGGTGTTGGAGGAAGACAGTACGGGGTATATTTCAAAAATTAGGGTTAAGATGCAAGAAAAAAAAAAATCATACTTCATGTTGGATTGGCCAACTATTATAATAAATTGGGATACTCTAGACAGTTGGTCTTGCTGCGGGTACTTCATTGTGCAGTTTCCCACTTATCTGGGCTTATTCCATGATCTCAGGAGCAATCACTGGTGCAGCTGATGTATCCATCTGTAGTCCTAGGATGATACATTAACTTTTGCATCTCTTCAGAGAGCATGCGTATTTTTGAAGAGGTTTTTGAAAATAGTCTGTATCCTTGTTATCGTATCTGATCTCTTACTCAATTCAGACTGAGAATTTCACATAGGAATTCCTGTAATGAGATCTCCCTGGTGTGAAGGGAAAGCTTTTGTGCCCAAAACTTTTGGGTAGGCTGTCCAAATCTCTGCGGACTCGGAAGCTTGAGTGGTGATGAATTTATTGCTTCCCTTGGTACGCTGCTCTTGTTAATCTAGCCCAGCTTGCTTCTGCAAAATAGAAGCAAGAAAGCAAGAATTTGTAAAAACAAACTCAAATGTTCGCTTACAGTGTCATTTGGGAAGAATACCCTTCTAACTAGCTATCTGAGCAAATCCAGATGAGAAAGGGAAAGTTGAGGTGGTTGTATTCAGATTCATTATACCCTGATGAAGAAGCATATAGTCACATACCATGGCATCGTCATTCAAGAGAACAAGGAACAAAGTGGGCTTCCTGCTGAACGGGGCTGCAGGCTCCTTTTGCAGGCATCAGGCAGAGGCAGGCATAGCATCTGAGTTAGGCTGTTGTAGCAGCGGGTCTAAAACCAGGCTCTGCTGTACAGGGAGTCAGGGTCTGCTGTCCTCGCGGTGCAGGCAATCTGAAATAACGCACTGGAGGTTTGCGATGGTGTAGTCGCTGCTCTGATCGTGAACCTTAATGTCTAGAGATAATTTTGGCCCAGCTGTTATAAATTAGGAACCACATTAGACTTTATTTCATCTGACATGTAGGCAATGATTTAATTCTACTTTTCTGTATTAATAACTATATGCAGGAGGCAGTTTTTAGTCCTACTTGACTGCTTCAAAATAATAACCTACATGCTTTGAATTGCACGGTGTGTACAACCTGGGTAACAAGTTACAGGATTGTGCTGCTTCTTACATTGTGACACTTACACATCTTGAATATTACCATAGAAAATGGTGCCCAGGGACTATTCAGAATGGTTGAATATGCAGTAAGTTTGCAGTTTGAAAATGTCTGGCAGCAATGTCTCATATTTAAGTGTATATGTGTTTGTAATGGGTTTCTGTGGCTGGCTCTTCAGGATATGGTTTTCTTCTGCTAATCTGAAATGCAATCTCTGAAACATAAAAACCCCAAACCAAGATTTATTTTTTGTAGAGTATGGTTGTCACTTAGTTGGATTTTGTATATTAAACTGGTTTTGTTTCCTTTTTCAAGTTTAGGGTTTATGTAGATGTATATCATCTTGTCTAGGGAAAAGTCCATAGCTGTATGTATGCATGCAGTTTCTTACAACAACAGGGACAAAGCTGTGGTGGTACTTGCAGGGAAGATTCTAATAGTGCTGAAAATCCCCCAGAATCATTTATCTTTGAAGATGCCATATATGAAATTTTAAGGTATGGCAAGCTACCCAGGAGAGCACAGCATAGAGGATATAAAGCCCTTCACTGGAGGCTGCTGACTTTTAATCTCTTCGTGCGTGGGGGAGAACTCACTTGAAGACTCCACCTGAAGGGTGAGTGTCAACAGGAAGGGGGGGGACATTCAAGGGGCCACTGAAGATAAGCTGCCACCCCCCATCTGAGGTTACCATTCCGGGTTATGATGGAAGAAGCCTTGGTGGGAGAGCACTTCGCTGTTGCTGCGTGGCATCTGAAGAGAAAGCTTTCCTTTGCAAAGTTGCTTGTCTGGGTCCCATCTCATGTTTCTTTAAATTCTGTGTTTAAAATAATCTTCATATGAAGAAGTCTCTCTTGTTGCTTAATAGTTTCAGACTGGCTTTTGAACATTGTCTTTCCATTTACACACCTGATTTAAATGTGTTGCATCAGATTGAACAGTTAGCATGTTATTGGTGGGACAGCTGCTTTGCACATCAAATGGTTGTAGAGGGCGGCAGATACTATAGCCGGCAACTGTGCAATAAGAACAAAGTCTTGCCACACTGGTAGAGCTTTCTGGCATTTGGAGAGGTCTGGACCCAAACTGTGTGGCTTGCTCCCAGTCTCCAGTAGGGAAGGTTAGCTTGCTGCCAGTCTTTGCTCTGACTTCCAGTGCTACTGCAGCAAAGCTGCGGGTCCCGCACAGAACTGGGGGTTGTTTTTTTGTACGTACTTGTTAACTTCATTGCAGAGCCAGATATCTGGAAGGAAGAGGTAATTAGAGAAAATAAATAGGGTGGGTAGGGAGTGGGGGAAACCTTTGGTTTCTCTGTGGCACTAGAATTGACATTTTTCAGATTGTTTAGGCCTTGTCAGAAAATGTTTTGTTCAGCCTTTGTTTTCTGTTGAATCCCATGTGCTTGATTAGCTTCTTTTCAAATTTTAAAAAAAAAAAAAGCTCCATACATGGATTGAAAGCTTTATCTGTTCATCTCCTCATTAAAAAGACTGTCTATGAAATGTGCTGACAGGGCTTTTACTCTCTTGCTTTCTATTCTCATCACATTTTCCACTGAAAACCTCCCCTCTGCTATTTCTGTTCTATAGTAAATGGGGCTTTCTGGTGGTAGAGGCCCTGGACACTGTTCCTGGCTTCTCACGGGGTGTGTCCATCACCTTGGGTGGGAACCCTCAAACGTGCAATTTGGACAGCAAGGAGGCCGGTTTGGGCATATGGGCTCAATCCCCTGAAAGGCAGTTTTCATAACCTGGAGGTCCTAGTGCCAAACATGGTGGGAAGCACATCACAGGTCATCTTCCAGTTAGATATTTAAGCGAGAGGCCACATTTTGAGAACTGCGTGCAGACTGAGGTGCCTGAGCTGGTGAGAGAGCATCTCAGTGGAAGCTGAGCTTCTCAGGACTTCTGGAGCCACTTTAACCAATTGCTGGGCAATTGGCTTGGGAAAAAAAAAAAGTAGGCATGTCAAGCATTATACAGTTCGAACCACTGAAGAGATTGCTAGTGGCTGAGTCTCCTCACAGCCATATTGTTAATATTGGTATTACAGTAAAGTGATGAAGAGGAAGTGTTGATTACAGAAGAAATTGTGAAGAGTAACTTTTGGTTTAAGTTGTGCTTGTACTAATGTAATCCAAATTCTACCAATACAAGCAATAAAAATGTACACTGTTACCCCAGCAGTGATAATGTGAGGTCTGGGCTTGAGATGCTGGACCAGTGATCTCCAGCTTTTGCCAGTCTCCATCGTTGGCATGGATCATCCATTGCTGTTTGCTCTGCTTCAGCTTGAACTTCCATCACACATGAGCAGTTTGGGAGAGTTTGGTGGTTTGTGAACTGCCATGTTACACCATTAAAAAAAAAAATACAGATTTTTATACACATCTCTCTAATCAAAGCGTAAGAGTCTATTTTTGCTTCCCTTTGCAGGTAAGGGAGTTACTAGATTAAACCAAATAAAATACTGTGGGTTTCACTTGCATGCAGTTGTGTGCCTCATTCTCCACTGTGATGAGAGAATTTAAACAAAAAAAAAAAAAGGAAAAAACTTCTCACTGTAATAAACAGCAATGCAGAATCAGTGCAGGAGATGCATCAAAGTGCTCACGTGCCAAGTCCCACAAAAGACACAGTTGCCTACGGGGTAAGAGCGTGGTTACGGATGGGCAGAGTAAACACTTTGTTCTGGTTTTTGCTCAGCCTTCGCCTGCTCATCTCTTGTACAAAAAAAATCCTGTGCAGCAACATGAACTTTCTGATGTTTGATATGTAGAGCAGACAGCTGCAGGCTCAATTAATTCCCCCCTCTGATTTTTTTCATGGTATTTTTTTTTTTTTTTCCAGAAGGCTGTAGTGACTTCCAAACCCTCATGGGTGAGTGGCATTTACAGCTTGTTGACTTTGATCGAAATGAAGTGCAGCGTCCTGCTCACAAAGAGAATTGGTTTTTGTGTGGAAGTCTTCACTGGGTGTCTTTTCGGGTGGGTGAACAGAGCTGCTGGGTAATCGCTGGGGGTGCTTCCCCATAGCTTCACTGGCATTTGTCTAGCCCAAAGCAAATGAAATTTTGGGTGCTGGGTGCAGGAGGCTGAGTCTGCCTGGAGTAAAAGTGAGCCCTGGGAGGTGAGAGCAAGCAGTGGGCTACAGAAGCGGAGGGGAAAGCAAAGCATGGCAGCCTGACGTGTGGGTGCTCATGCACCCTCTTTGGACCCTTGTGTACTGTAAACACACCCCGGGAAAAGTCGCCCGCCGCCTCTCTTGCCTCTGCCCACCCACGCAATCTCCCTGTGCCTTCTCTTCGGTAAGCAGGGGGAGAAGCTCATTAGTGCTCTCTGCTAGCGCACACACCTGTAATCTAAACACGTTCGTCTACGACAGCCCGATGTGCCTGGTGGTGCCTGACACTTGGATGGCGATACCTGTGTGTGGGAGGGAGGTGTGGATGAGGAGCAGAGCCAAGTGCAGAGCTGGAGGGGGGGCTTGCTGTGGAGCCCTTACCGGCTTGCTAATAAATGTGGGGAAGGGGCAAAGCATGGGACATCATGTGGGCACCTGCTGGGAGAAAGAGTGGGAACCCACCCGTTTCTGTCTGGCTGTTGGCTTTAGAAACTGCCCTTCTTGAACATGCTTCATCCATGCCTGTGGATCTGGATGTTGTTTTTGTAGTCAAGAGGGTTGTGTTGGGTTTTGTTTGGTTTTGGTTTTTTAGTAATAAAAAGTGATTAAAGAACAGGCTGTGCTAGGCTGATTGACTAATCACTTCATTTTTTAGCTAATAGATTAGATTTTGTCAAAGCACTGTCTCCCCTTCCCCAGTAGTAAAGCAGCATGATGCCACACGCATGCCTGCTTTATGGTACCCTCTTTTTGAGCTTCTGGCATCTCACATAGGTGACTGTGGGATATTCTAATGAAGCTGGAGTTATTAAAAAAAAAAATCTATTACATTTCAGGGATGTTTGGGCTTCACGCTTCAATAGTGCTAATTAGATACGTGACCCATTTTCATTCTGCTTTAGCTCCTGGGGATGGTGGAGCCTCATTATAAATACAAGGATAGAGAATGCCCATGTTCCTTTCTCTAAATAGCTTCTTCAAAACATGCCCAAAGGGCTTTAGGGTGTTTTTTGTGTGGACACTGATTATGTTTTCCTTTTCTTTAAGTGGGGAAGTAGGACGAGGGGGAGACTTCTCTCCCCAGAAATAAATAATTGAACATTTTTTTCTTTAATTTGGAAAACCTAGTGGCAAATCAAGGTCCTCTTGAATTTTAAGTTTGCCTTGTTTTTATTGACAAGGGAATAAACTTGAATGCTTTTTAAGCATAAAAATGCCTTTATTATTACAGTAGCTTCCCATTAACTGATATTTTTAGCTATTAGAGTCTGTGCAGCCCGTCTCTTCATGAAAGATGCTGAGTGCCTAGCTGGATGCTGACAAAAGGTAGCAGCCGTGAGAGGTACTTGTTGAGAAACAGCCTGCCAAAATGCACGTTGTGATGCAAAACTAAGGCTGGAAGGAGCAGACAGCCTGTTCCAAAAACTGCACTTGGAAAGCTCTCCAGTTTTGTCCTCTTTTCGGCAGAACTCAGTTGTTTCTAGAAGACTTGTAGAAAGCAAACAAACACACACACACCCCGCGCCCCCCCCCCATGACAGAAAATGCTGAACTCACTTTGGGGGGAACCCTGGGTGAGACCTGGGGATAAGTGTAAGTGTATTAAAAATAATATAAATGAATATAAGATAACAGAGCATTGCCGGGCAACTGTCAAAGGAGCTCCGGCTCCTGCATCTCTGGGCTTTGCTGAATGACCTCTAACATTTAGAGTATCTTGCCTGCCTGTGCATGAAATGGTTGTTCTGAACTTTGCTGATAAACCCCATAGGCAGCAATTTAGCTGTGAGTGCTGCTGTATTTAGTGTTACAGTACTGATGTCCCTCTGGGCAGCCTGTGCTATCTTAAAATCAAGGTATAAGGGCAAAGACTGGCTGGAGTCAGCTCTCAGCAGTGCAGCGGTCACTTATGACTGAATGAGTAAATATTTGTGATTTAGCTGTGTCGGTGGGGTTAATTTGAAAGCAGGCAGAGGGAGGAGCTCCCCTATTACTTTGCTTTTAATGACTACACTAAATGAAAAGGTAAGCTGGATTTTACCTCTGAATTTACTGGTCCAAGGACTTGTGCATAAACGCATGCCTCAGAGGCTTGCTTTAAAATGAAGTCTACTAAATAAGCAGGCTGTGGCAGAGGAGTTTGAGGCAGATTAGTATAACTTTAGGACAGTTTTCTGGGCGTTTTGCTGGGATGCTCTGACAGGTCCTTTTGTGCAGAAGAATGTAGGGCTGTGCTCTTTGCAGCTCCTTCCTTTGCATGATAGTTTGACGTGTGCACAGTAGATGAAGTTAACCTTTTCTGCTTGCGGGGCCGGGGGACGGGGAGATACCCTTTTCCAAATCTGTGTTTATCAGGATAAACATAACTTTTTACATTGTAAACATGGGCAACATGACTAGATTTTAGGCGGCTGCTTTATTGCTTCTATCACATTCCCATTCAGAGTATGTTAGGTGCTGTCATCCGTCTCCACCATGAGAAAGCTGCTGTCTAAAAATGCCTAGCGTACAACAGGATGAGAAGGACTCCATGTAGGAATGATTTAAGCTGGAATCCTACGGTTATTTAAGCCCATATTTAGCTTAATTCACTGTAAGTATGCAGGGCTACACAGAGCGAGTAAAGGTTAACGCGTTTATAAGCCTTTGAAGATCAGAAACAAACTTGATTTCATTTTAAGATTTGCATTTAGTTGTGTGATGCCTCACTGCTAAGTATTCCTCAGAAGATGTTGGTGGCATGTCGCGTGGCTGTTTGCTTTGGTCACGGGTTATTTTGCGGTTTTTTATCAAAAATCCATTTCCATGTTTTTCCTTGTCTTCACCACTTGTTTTTCTTAATCCCGCTATTGCCATTTTTTTCTCCTGCATATCTTATTCTCAGAAATTTGAGCTATTTTGGCGCACTGCAGAGTTTGAAAAGAAAAAAAAAAAAGTTATTGAAAATAACTTTTGAAGATTTTCCCTGCATAGAAACATTGAATAGAAGTTAGCTATTGCCAGGGCAGTGTCTTCAGCCTCAGCTGATGGTATCCTGAGAGTTAGTTCATGTTGCACTGCACAAATGTAATGTGCTCTGCAGCTGTTGATAAACTAGCTTTCCCTTGGGGGGGGTACGGGGGGGGAAACCCTGCCTTTTGAGTGATGATTTGGCTGAATTTTTTGAGTGCCTATACCCAAACTCAGCTTACTCCCCAGGAAAGCATCTGAGTTAATGGCGCTGTAGCAGAGGGCATCTTGCCTGCTTGCTCGGAGAAGAATGTGGCTCTGTGTCGGGCCCTGCGTGCCGCACTGTTTTTTTGCATTCCACTGGAGATAGCGCCTGGGACTTTCTCTTGAGAAGAAAACCAGAAAGCACCTGTTACTGCTGGCAGCTGGTGCCTCAACAGAAAATGGGCAGATGGATGGATGGACGAAGGCTCCTGAATTCCTGCCTACAGAACACATAGGCCTGTAAAGTCCTGCTTAAGAATAAGTAAAGTTTGTCTTGAAGAAAAATGAGTGATGGTTTGTGCTGTGACTAAAGGGATTAGACATGCCATGGATGTGTTATCTAGGAATTTTTAAGGAAGCTGATGGCCACATCCTGGAGGGTTGGTTTTTTGTTTTGGTTTGTTTTTTTTTTTCCTTTAAATTAGCTCACCAACTAAATATGTTGAAATGGTGCATGTATAATTGACTGAAGCTTTCTTCTTTGGTGGGACTGAAGTATAAGGGGATAAAAAGGGGATAAGGAAAGGGTTCTTACGAAATTGTAGGTATGTGTGCTTGCACGACCTCTCTGTTGAAAGCTCAGAGCTCTTCCCCCTCCAGGTAGCTCCATTTTTGAAGACTTGGTGTTGGTTGTTACAGAAGAACCATTTAAACATGTTGATCTGTACAAGATGCTTTGTTTCACTGTCTGGCTGAATGGCTGGGTGCATTCTCCGGCACCGGGGATCATGAGGATCATGGGGATCATGATGTGCCAGTAATTGCAGTTAAATGAACATGGCTGGCTCTCAGGCAAATGAAACCTAATTTGTCACAGCTGTCAGAATGATCATGTCATGTTTGTTGCCTTCAGGAGCAGTTTTAGGCTGCAAATCCTGTTAAGGTCCCAGCTTTTTGTTGTTAAATATTGCACAGCATGTTTGCTGACACTAGTATTTATCTTGGTGGTTTTTTTAAAGGCAAACATACCAATTCTGTCTATTACATAAGATTGGGTTGAACTTCTGTGAACCTTAGTCATGTGGGCTAGAGCTTGTTAATTTGGTGGACTTCAAGGATTTGAGCATAGCAGTAATTTGAGGGCTTGCATAGAACAGTAGAAAGATTTGCTTGCGGATTCATACGGTCAGGATTTTGGAAATCATGCTTCAAATTAGCTTTTAAAGAGCAGCCCTCCCAGGCTGGATTGAACGTGTAGTTACGCTTTACATCATCAGCAGCAGACAAAAGCAGCACAGCAGCTTCAAATTTTGCATTCGTGCCAGGAGGAAATACAGTAAAATAAATGCAAGACTCCATTTGTAATACCTCAAAAAAACACAGTAAGGTGTAGGCCTCTTGAAATCCCCCTTAGTCATAATTTCAGTATTTATTTGCTTTTTGTTTGTAGATTAACAGATTGGGTCTAAATTGGATAGAGCAAGTCCTATTCTGTAAAACAAACAAATGCTAATTTTTGGATGTCAAGCCTGAGGGAGCAGAGAGGTTTCCTGCTCTATTATTCTAAAAAAAGGAAACAAGTTTTTTTAAAAAAAAAAAAAAAAAAAAAAAAAAATTGGATCCCTGAAATACCTGTAAGTGTGATTTCTCCTCCCTCTGTGCTGGTGGCTGCCATAGAGCTCCAAAGAGGTGAAGGGTCTGTGTCCATAGTGTGTTACAGTGCAAGGCTGAAAAATGTCAGCAGTGTTTTTGGAGCTACCTGGAGGGGGAAGAGCTCTGAGCTTTCAACAGAGAGGTCGTGCAAGCACATTGCTCATGGTGCAACATGTGCACTGGCTGCCCCCTTTCTTGGTCACTGCTGAGTTGTGGGGAAATGGCAGCATGCCTCCTTGGGCTGCCGCTGCCCCTCTCTACACCACCTGCCCCAGCCTCTCAGGGATGACATTGGGGACATTCCTTATGTCCGCTTATCCCTGCGGTGGCTGCCCTGGCACCTCCAATCTCCCCAGCAATTCCGGGGCTTGGGAGGGAGAGCAGGGCTGGCTGGGGAGGAAGCAGTGCTGCTTGCAAGGGAGGGTGTAGGAAAGTGACTGCTGACCCTGAAACCTCCTTCTGCTCTTGAAATGGGTCTGCCTTCTTCCAGCCTTTCTGCCTGACCTCGCCTCCCCTGGGCAGAAGTGCCACGGCCACGCAGGACTTTGCCTTCATTGCTGGGGGGCCTTGAACCAGCTCTGGTGCTGCCTGTGCCTCGTTGTATATATAATACACTTGGAAATGTAGGGATGGGGTGTACTGGAAGAAGAATAAATGAGGGCAGGTGGAGCAGAGCTGGTAAAATTGATCCCATAGAGCTGCCTTGTTAATGAAGTTTTGGGCACATCTAGCTGCCAGAACACTGGTAGAAGGTGAACAGCCTTTTCTTCAAGGGTTTGTTTCCATATATTTTATCTCCAGTTCCTCTTGCATAGTATGGATTGGCATGCAAGTATCCTTTCCATGAAAAGAAACTGCAACCCCTGATGCTCAATGCTTTTAAAAAGAAGTTTCAATCTTCTGTAATAGCTACATGACAGTTTAATAGTTGATAAAAGAAAAACAAAAAGTTACACATCTGCTTTTGTAGATTGTGGGGACATGACATTGCAGATAAACATTACGAGCTTTAGCTTAATGATTTATTGAAGCGCATTTCTTCATTTTATTTTAGCTTTCAGTCTCTTACTATACAGCTGTCTGGTTTCCCCAGAGAACGGAAGACTAGCTCAGAGATATAAATCTCTGTTAATGATTTTAAATAGCTATCTATCTGTATATAATATAAATTTTTTTTTTTTTNCTGGTGCTCTCAGGCCACACAGGGCTGTTGTGGAGCCTCCTTGCTGCCTTCCAGCCTCTCACTCTCCAGCCTGTTTCCCTGTTCAGCATCTGGAGGTTTCCAGCTGAAATGGTCCCTCCAAGACCTGCAGCCTGTGCTGCATGCTGGAGGAGATGACTATTTTTCCCTGACCGCTCACGTGGGCTGGTCACCTTATGTCTCTTCTGCAACAAGAGAAATAAAGGCAAAGCTGTGCCATAGCTGGTTGGGAGCACTGTGGTGTTCTGTTCAGTTTTGTTTGTCTTTGGCAAACAAAGGTTGAATGAGGTTTGTACGAATAGGAGGACCTGTTGTGAAATAAGAGATACTGTAGGCTAATGTGCTAAGGAACGTGCAGTAAATGTGAACAGATCCCTGGGCGTTAGCCAGAAAGTTCCTTACCTCCCGTGGTTCGTGTCTGAACCAGTACTGGAGGGACCCTTTTCATGATGGAAAAAATATGTAGACATCAGAACTAACATTTTCGTCTTCCTGCCCTCCCCCTCCAGTGATCCTGGATGAGTTCCAACAATTGGGATGCGGGACCAGCAAATATAAGATGCATTTGGATGGGAAGGACAATTACGGCTTCGCTATCTTTTCTTTTCTTTACACACATTAGTACCTGGTCTGTCTAGCCATTGATTTATCAGAAAATTAGTGATTTAGGAGATAAAGTGTGGCTGCAGGGTCCTTAGCTGTACTTCGTAGTTTAACTGGGAACACGCTGGTAGTGACTGAATATTGCTCCGCCTTTGAAGCTCTTCAAAGACTTGTGCAAATAAATTTGATTACCATCCTCTTCGCACTGGAGAGATGCTCCCAGCAGAGAAGCAAGCACCAAAGTTAGCATTTAATGGCAGTGTCTGCTTGTGAACTGAAGGCATGGATATTCCTTTAGATCAAATGATGTTGTGGTGTTGCTTCCAACCAGAGCAAGACAGAGGCTTGTGGAGCACAGCAAACAAGCTTGTACTACTGCCTATATTTAGTCTTGAAAGCCAGGTTGTACACAAGGACGTGGGGCCGTGGTATATGACTTCCTAGAAGGTCACTGTCACCAGTACTGTTTCTAAGGGGCAGCCTCTGAATATGCCGAGGGCTTGTATGCACTCTGTGGTGTAAGTTATGAAAATGCTACGTCTATTGCTTAATCTTCTGTAGCCTCAGGAGGAGAGACTGCAAACCTGCCATGTAGAGGAGTCTGGTTGCGATGGCAGATTGCATAGTCATTTTGTGTGGAAAACAGGAGGAAAAACCAGACCTACCATCAGTGGCTTTGTGCTCTGCAGGCACTCTTCCTTTCCCTCTCCCTTCCTCCTGTTGCTCCTTGTAGTTCCCTTTGGCCATTTACTACTGTAGTAACAGTCCTGCCCTTCATGGCATCATCCCTGTGGGGTCCTTTGCCGGCCCTTTTGTTACACCTGCAAACAGGACTCACTGGAACAGCCCATCTTCCCCTCCAACGCACCTCGTGCAGCAGCATTTGCAGGCTGACTCTAACAGCAACGCCAGCACCAATTCCTGTAATGCTTGCCTTGATTTTTGAGGGTTTGGACCACAAGTTCCTAATAAAAAGGAGTTGTTGGAGATAAGATTGCCTGCTGTTAGGTTCCTGGGATCACTGACTCACTGCTGTGTCTAATGTGTATCCTGAACTTACTGAACATAGTGGGGCAGTCCCAGCTTGGCGAATTGCTTGTCAACCCCGTGGGCTCACCAGCTTGGAGAAACTGCAGGACTGCTCCATCTTTTTCCACCAAAGTAGCCAATTTTTTGATTAACACAAGTGAATTGGGAAGGGCTAGAAGTAAACACTGCAGGTGAAATCCTGCATAGTATGTTTCTCTGCCAAGTGAACTTTTATCATTGACTTAAAGGTGCATGTGGATAGCAGATAGGGCATCATTATGATTCATGGTGCTGTTACAGTGTGAGACCTAATAAATCTTCTTACGTGTGCCTTGTACTTAGTTCACGTGCTTATTCTGGCCACTCGGATTTATTCTTAGCCTGGCTTTTTTTCAGGAATTGCTGTGCCTCCGTTAAATGGGAGTGGTAGGCAGACTGTCTCCTGGGTCCGATTTGCAGTAGCTTGTCTCGACCAGCTGCAGATGGGGGTGGGAAATGCCCTGGAAAATGGGAGAGAGGGTAGGGGCAGGTTGGAAATTGGAAAGGGCTGGGTCTGCCCTCCTCCCTTTGCTTGTGGTGTTATTTATCTTCTTGAACTGCTTTTTACTTCCTGAATTAATGCACATTTGCTATTTTCAGAAAGTCAATAAATACTCATGGCAAGAAGACTTGTCCACCTCTTAGTTGATTTGTCTGTGACTCTGTATTTACCTCTTCTAGGGATCTGTATGTGTTGTTCTACATAGTAGGGTCTAAGGAATATGAGCTGTCTATTTACATAAGGTAAATGAATCTTTTTGCTAGTTTCTATGCTCTTGTGTGTACTCTGGGACTTGCGTTCTCAAATTTAATTCCAGGAGTAGTAGTTTGAGGAGTGTGTGTTGGTATTGACGCTGTTGGTACTGCTTTCTGTCTGTAGCTGGAATGCTAATAGTAAGTTCTTACTGACTTAAAAAAAGAAGATGCTTAGTTCCTGAGGGTGGAGAGAAGCACAAATAAACCAGCCCTACAGACACTGATTTGACAAATTCTCTAGTCTCTTTGCACATAAGAGGGAATGCATGAGTTTTAGTGCTGTGGCTCTGTTTTGGATCTGAAGAACCCAGAAGGAGCTGCACTGCCTCATGGTTCCTGGCATTCCTCTGACCTGAGTTTTGTTTTTAAGCAAATCTGCCTATATCTATATTTCATATTTGTATCTTTTTGTCTCTGTCTAATGATTTCTCTATTTTATTTCAATGCTGACGCAGTCTATCCGAGATGGAAACGGTGATGCTGAGCTCTGCGCAAATGGTCGCTGGAGCTACCCACGTTGGCTTTTTCTGGAAGTGGCTTTAGAGGGTAGCGGGGTTGAATCCAGCTGGTACGACAGGAGCTCTCCTATCTGCTCTGCTCTGGGGCACAAGTGCACAGTAACAAGCCTGATCGAGTTGGTGGCGTGTTATTTAAGTTAAGGTACTTGCTGACTCATTAGCAGAAAGGCAGTAGTGGGGAAATACTCTGCCTGCCAACAGATCGTGTACTGTTACAGTCACTGTGGCAACACGGCAGCGCTGCCTGTCAGGGGTGCCCACTACCTGCCTTTTTTTTTTAACACAAAATAAAAAAGCCCTGAAATGGGAAGGAAGAAGAGTTGCAAAGCTGATTAGGGCTGCTCGAGCTGGTCTGCGGGGAGTAGTTGGGTTTTCGGAGTGCAGATCCCCCTTGTTTCGTCCTTCCCTGCCTTTTGCCCCATGAGCTGCCCAGAAGTTTGGACAAGCCCCCTGGACCTTGACCTTATGTTGACACAGACTAAATTATTCTTCTCCATTGCTTCTCCATCGTCTCCTGTGCTAATTACTGCTCTGCAAATCTACCCTCTGGTCTGATTTCTAAATTCATCCAGGAGGCTGAGCAGCTCTGAGGATCTACTGTAAACATGACTGATCCGGCAGGCAGTAAAGCTGCTCTTGAGCTCTCCGAGGAGAATTAAGCCTTCGTGAAAGAGACTGTCTGTTGGGCAGCTGGTTTTATCAGTCTGTGTTGCAGATTAAAACATGTTTCAATGTCTCTTCTATCAAATCAGGAAGAAAAAAAAAAATGTTCTCATTACCAGGTCCCTGGCTGCATGTTAATAGAGAACTAATTGACCAAATGTCAGTCACTTGCGCTCCTTGTAGGAAAGGAACATCTCCCATGTGCTGAGCGTACAAGACCACAAGCTGTGTCTTTTCTCAGGCTGACTGTTTTTTACATCTTACCCACTAGAGGCAGGAGCTGCTCGAGTTACAGTGTACCGAGCCCAGGCTGCCGTGCCAGGGACGTATCTGCTCCCACGCTCCTGCCGTGTGGGATGCGGTGTGGAGATTGCATTGCTTTTAAAAAGGAAAGGTTTATGGCCTCTCCTAGCCCAGCTGTTAAACATATGCTTTATTCTGACTTTTCCCCCTGTAGGCCTCCACTTGTGACGCCTGCGATGTACCTCATTTTGGCAGAAAGCTCCAGACGTCACCAGTTCAAGTTTTGAAGGTATTAATGCCATCTCAAAACTGGCTGGTGTCTGTTGGGGAGGTGGTATCTTGTAGGTAGAAGAGCTTCTCAGCTCTGCACAGGCCACAGGTATTTGGGCATTTCGGTTGCTTGTGGTGACTCACCAGGTTTTTCTCGTACAAGTGCTGAGAGGTTCAAGTGTTGAGAGTGATCTTAGAAGAGTTGGAAACAGGAGGAGATTGCGGTGCCTACATGCTGCGCCTTTACTGTTATTGTGCAAACCAAAGTACAAGATTATAATGGCAGATAAGAGTCTCAGTTTAAGGCCTTCTTAGAAAGAAATATAAGATTTTGGACCTAAGTGGAAGCCAAATAGATTGCATCTTTCTTGCTTTCTAGTCCTGAGGTTGATACATGACTTTACTCTTTACCTGCTTTTATTTTTTGCCATCTTATCTTCTTGCTGTGTAAGATGAATTTCTTCCGTCTTGACTCACTTTCTATTACAAGGCCACAGTTTCAGTTTTTTACCCCTGTAAAACTAAACATCTCCCATTCATATGAGTATAGATGTCTTAGACATAAATCTTCCTGCTGTAACTGGTCCTGGAGCCCTTTTGCAATATAGTGTTGCAAAGCTCTCGTTAGGGCTTCCCCGTGTCATGGTAATACTCGACCCATTAAGAAGTAACCCTGCTTTAACATTTCTTTGAGTAGCAGTGCAACACCTAATGAAAACGCAGTTTTTACTGGAATGAATGTGTTTATGTTAATGAAGCTATGTGCATACATGCTGGAGCTTATGGTACAAATATTTTCCTTGCAAACCCCTGGCTGATGTGTTGGTAAGGCTCTTGGTGAGTCTAATCCTGGATTAAAAAAACTAAATGCGGCCTTATAAATACAACCAGGGCAGGTATGAGATAAAAATAACCCTTTCCATAGTGCAGAACACTTGGTTTAAGAAGTGGAAGAATATTTAATAAAAGGTTTTGATCAAACTGCCTGCTGTAGCACAAAAATGTTTCATTGCTTTCTGTGAAAGCTTGTCATTTGTTTTTTCTTAATTGTTGCAACTATACAACCCTAATGGACGGACCACGGCAGTGGAATTTGAACCCAGGATCTCTGGATCAAAACCCATGAGCAGATGTTGTCTGAGCTAAAGAACTTATCTATTAGCTTGCAGCCAGTAACAGATTCCTAAGCTTTATGAAATGGTCAGTAAAGGGTCACCAAAGGTAATTTTTAAGCTAAAATTTACAAAAGTAAATTTTTAAACTTAACGCCATGGTGCAGGCTTAGGACAGAGTTACTGTGTGTAGTTTGATTCTCAGTAAGCGTATTTGGCCATGGGTTGATGGAAAGAACGTTTACCCTTCCTGCTAATTTATCTTTATGTTTTGGTAACCCTCTGGACTGGGAGCACAAGTCAGGGGCTGGTCCTGCGAGCACAAGTGCAACTTGCGTCCATTGTGCCTGTGCCTGGGGTTGGAGAACTCAAGTGCTGAAGGAAAGTGAAACAGTTTTAGAGGTCCAGAGATCAGCAGGGTACAGTATACTCTGGGAGTTTGCTGTTGCCATTTGCTGACTCAGCTATGGGGAGGAGGAAAATATGTTTTTCCTTTTCAGAATTGCTTATCAAGCTGTTGGGGGAAAAGAAATTACTCTGGAGGAGGGGGAAGAGCCTTGGCTGTCAAGAACGCAGTTCAAGCTTGCAGATACTTTCCTGTATAACTTCTAAAATCCAGGTGTGGTTGAATGAAGATGTAGTTGTACATTAACATATTACACAGGAAACTTTGTTCAGCTGCTCCGGCGATTTCCTGATACTGTAACACCAGCTGAGGAATGGATCAGGCAGAAGGTGAAGGTGTTCACACACCACCATATTGAAGCCATTTCTGGAGATGTGTGACAGCCCCTTAAAAGTATATTCGCAGCAGCTACAACAGAAAATGAAGAATAGTGTGTCTGGTTTAGCTGGAGGATAGCCTGAGCAAATGAAATACGTGTATCTTGAGATCAGTGAGTGGGAGAGGTCAGGGTCTCGGCTGCAGCTCACTGAAAGTTTGCAGCTTGTATCCAGACACAAGCTCCAGACCTTCTCCCAGAGCTCTCATTCACAGTGCCTCCTCCGGAAGCATCAGTCCCATTTCTTGGAGCATCTGGGATTTTCTACGAGACCTTTCCTTCAATCCAGCACTGACCTGGACTGGCCCCGCTTAGCTTGCAAGGCAAAAAAAAATTGTAGTAAGGGGAGTATGGCTCCAGTAAGCAGATCCTGAAAAAAATTGAAGGCTGTTAAAGTGTCTAATTGAATTATTGCACTACAGGGGCATAGTGACTCATAGTGAAGCTAATCACCTGCTGCTTTATCCTGACAGCAAAGAATAGATTGCTAGTTAAACATTTAAAGGTCATAGTCATAGAAATTGTAATGGTGTTGCCCCCCCCCCCGGGTGTTATGTCTGAAGTTACTAGGGGAAATTGAGAAAATGCTCTCTGGAGATCCATATTCTGAAGATGAGGCTCAGCATGCTTATCTTTCAGGCTCACACTGTGGACCTCAATGCATTCACTTATGAAAGAGGCTGTGCTGAAAAATGTTACCTTAGCTTTGCCCAAATTTCCCCAAAACACCACGAGTATGGCATTGGTCTTCAGTGGAGAATCAAATTCTCCTAAAATTTGATTCACAGATATCTGGGGGGTTCATTCTTGTTCATCTCAGGGAATTCCAGGAGTAAAATTGGAGCTCAGGTCCCTGTTCCCACAGCCAGATGTGTTCAGTATTTTGGATTTAGTAGTGCTTTATTGGTCACTGGGTCAAGAGCATCTTACAGGAAACAGTTTTCTTAGTTCTGCCTAAAGAGACTGGTTTTACTGTGTTGGCTGGGAAGAGAACAAGCTGTTTCTTTCTGGAGTTAACTTGTGCATGCAGGGGAGCTGTGTCACTTGCACAAGACGGTTGTCCCTGCGGTCACTGAAGCAATTGTCAGGAAGGTTTTGTAGACAGAGGACTTGGCTGTTTGCCTGGCAGATCCTCCCATGCTCTCTGCTGTAAAAGAGCCTTCCAGGTTGACGAAGGTGATATGCTTTTCTTATCAAATTGCTGGACTTGGTTTAAATAGCTCTTCCTGATGATTCACGCTGCTTAGATGGCATCCAATTCACTGCTGTGAGTCGCCAGGACAGGTGGTGTCTGTCTTGGTGGCTCTTCTGGAGGAGCACTCAGATGGTGATGGAGGAAGACTTGCAGATAATATAACAGAAACCAGGGCTAAAACTTCTAAACGTGTAGCTCGCTTAAAAAGTCAGTGATGAACAGTGACTATCAGCAGTGATATCAGCAGTGCGTTATCATGCCAATTTAAATATAGATTTGGAGGGAAGTTTGTAATATTTTCTGCATATGGATGTTTTATGGCAGGAAGCATATCCTGCTGTAAATGAATTGGAGTGTTTGAGAGCCTGGGTTAAAGACTGTGTGACTTAAGCCTGGAAGTTTTTCCTTTCGGAAGTGTTGGCTGTACTAAATTGATAGACCACTGGCATGTTTTGAGTTTGACTGTTTCCTTACTTTTGGAATGGATTGGAGAGAGCATGGTGCCGGAACAACGTGTTTCCTATTGGCTGCCAAGTTCTCGTACCTTGGTGGCCAACAAGCACGTGAAGCTGAGCAATACTTTTATCTAGAGGAGACGTCTAGGCTACAGACAGCTATTTTGTGATCTGAGAGAGGATGGGCCTTGGTCTGACATCCAATGAGGTGTTAGGAGATGCTCTGTGTTGATTTCTGTCCTTATGTCCATCTTTCTGGTGTTCTCATCTCTAGTGGTGGTCCTTATTTTTAGGAGGGATCCTTGGATGCACTGGTGGCCTTTTCCAGGGCTACAGAACTGCTGTTGAGGGATGTTGATGCCAGTCACGTAGAGACAGAGGGGGCCAAAACCTCTGAAGGAATAGGGTGGATAACAGCATCCTGTTGCAGATCCAGATACCTACATTTGCGCCTGGGTTTGCACTGTGCCTAAGGCTGTCCCTGGTCAGCCTTGCTCCAAATGTACCACGTCACTTTGGCCAAAGAGCCAAAGGAAGCTGTCTGAGATCCTGACCCCATCAAACACTTGTGCACTGCTGGCTGCAGAAAGTAGGGTGCCTCACCCATGAGGGCTGGTGGCTTGCCTAGATTTTGGATTGACCTTTGACTTCGCTAACAGATGGTAGAATAAATTGATGGGGGATATATTTTTACACGAGCAAATTGCACAGGACTTTCACTTTTGGTCTCTGTCTGCTTGTCAGAACATTTTTGCTTGGAGTGCGTCTTGGCAGAGACATGACTAAGGTAGGTGGTCATCCTGCCACAAGCAGTTGTATTCGCCCCCCAGTTTGACTTCTCCAGGTTAGGGATAGGTCGGTGTTTCACACTATTGCCTGGCAAAGCCCGGTAGCATCAAGGTTGTTTGAAAGGTGTCCAGCACAACTCTGTTAACAAAACCTTAAAGGAAAGATGCATTTTTAGTAGCCAGCAGCTACATTTGGATGAGGAGCACCCTGTCCATGTTACTCCCTGGAGGCTGCCCCATGCAGGGGTCGGGCTGAAAGAGAGTGGTGCCCTCTTGGAAAATAGCTTCTGCTAAGAATATCTCTTCACCTTTTTTTACAAGCTCATTTCTTTTGATACTATTTTTTCTTCCTTTTGCAAAAGGCAGTCAAACTTCAAAGGAAGCCATATCATACCGCCTTCTATATGCACTTTAGGTTTAAAGCAGAGTCTTCTCACATTCGGTTCTTGGTAGAAAAAATGTCCCTGAGGATCCTCTCCCTCCTCCTGCCCATCACAACTGCTGACTTGACTTGTAAGATCTGCCTCTAGTAAGGGGGGGAGACACTGGATGGGTAATTGCTGATGCTGATTTGTACCTATTCTGTCTTCAATCACCTTCTTAAGTGCTTTAAAATAGTCTTAAGTTTAATTTTGTTTTCATAGCAGATAACTCGCCGTGTCTCTCTTTGGAGCTCAATACATTTTTTAATTATTGCATGCCTACGTTTGCCCCTAGCTCACCTACATTTTAGCAAACCTGGTGCAAAGCTTTGTTAGTAGATAAACCGGAGCTCCTTGAGTGCGATTCTGTTTTTATTAACGTTTACAATTCATCAGTCTCCACAGGATTTTTTTAGTGCTTCCCACCTCTGCTGCTGTAGGGTTTTGCCTCATCTCCCAGATAGGAGAATAATGCACGGCATAGAATATATCACACGTCTATCACTGGTTTATCCTGGGTTGCCAACTGAGGTACCTTGTTCTTGTTTTATTATAGTCCGACCTGCAAGCCATGACTTTCACGGCCTTTTGATCCTTTTGGGAATGGCAAATTAACGAGACTGCTTTTTTTGGACAGATTTTTTTCTTAACCAGAGAAATACTGCTTACATCAAGACACAATTGTGCTGTCTTTACTCCCGTACCAAAAACCAGTTCTTTGGGGGCTTTTTAATTGAATCATTTATTTTACCTACTTTAAATGAACTGTTACAAAAATCTAGGCTAAAGCCTATTGCAAATGGTTGTATCTGAAATGGATTGCAACTGGACAGATTAAACGTGGCAATTATTTCTGTTCAAGGCATGCCCTTGAGTTCGCTCAGGATGAGTGACAGTGCTGCTGCCTGGGAAGACAAATTCAGAGATAATCGGTGCCCATGCGAGTGCTGCATTGCAGTTACTGTCAGCTTACGTCACAGACAGATACTCCGGCAGCCGAAGGGCTCCTCGGGAGCCTGAGGAGAGCGTGACTTTAGTACCATGTAACAACAGATCTCATGGTCTGTGTTTTGTGTGCTTCTACTGCGTATCTTGTGCTTTCTGCACAGGGTAGCCTTTATCAGAGCTCTCTGTTCTCCTTAACGCGGTGTAAAAAGCTGAGAGTGCTTATCCCTTTACAGGGTTTTGGTTGGAGGGGTTTTTAGCCTCATTTTTTAATATATACATTTAGAGACTTACACATGTCATATTGTGATTACAGCTTTTATAGCATTTGAACCTGTCTGCTTTAATTAGCAGTTGGCATGGCAGTATTTATAGATAGACGGAAAAAGCACGAGCTAGCCATAGTTTTCAGCACAGGGTGCATTTTCTTCTGTTGGCAAGTAGTTAATATCCATTTTTCCATAGATAAACTGGCTTGGCAACCTGCAGATGTTGCAAGCGTTGGGTACTGATGCTTGAAATAGAAACGGATTCTGAAGAGCATGTGGAATGGGGGGAAATAAATCAGAAACTGCTGTTGCATTGGAAGTCTATTAAGACTGATGATACGTCATGCTTACCAGAGTGTAACTGCAGAAGTTGACCACATTAAAAATGAGCACATTAAAAATATATATATTTTATATCTTGTTTGTATCACATTATTAAGGTTCACTTTCACTTTGGCATGTTGTGGTAACAAAACTAGTTACCAGTACAAGTGTTTGGCTGTTTAGCGTGGTTAAGTTGATTGGTGGGTATTTGTACAAGCGGAAGAAATGGATTGATTCTTTCTGGAACAAGTTGTGTCTGGTCTATAAGTGATGTGAAAAGTGTGTGTGTGTGTGTTTTTCTTTTTAACGGCAACTTTAAATTTGCAAAAGTTTTGGCCTGCGTTGACCCTGCAAAGCCCAGGAGAATATCAAGGAACAAGAACGGTATCGTATTATTAAACTCCCGTGTGTTAGCTACTCCTCAAGAACTGTCTGCAGATGCACTTTACTCTGGGGAAAACAATCCGAGGCACCTTTGCCCTCTTCCAAGATGCTCCCCTTAAATAAAACCATAAATTACTTCTCAGTGCAGACTTAAAATACAGGCACGCGGATGCTGTTGAGCAGCTCATGTGGGGGTCGCTCATTCATGGGTGTAGGGTGAGAAGATGCTTTGTTCTCTGCTGAGTTTGGTTTGCCATGATCTCGACACAGCTGTTTTGCAGCCTGGGCTTAGCACTGCCTGTGGACTAGGGGTAGGGTACACACCATCGTTTTGAAAAACTCATCGTGTGAATCAGTGCCTTAAAGCATTACTACCCATCAGGGGAAGGTTGGCAATTCAGTAACTGCCTCTTTCCTGCACGCCTTTTCAGAGCGGGTGCATCCTTATTCTGCAGACTGTATTTTTCACTGTCTTCCAAGATTTCTGCCTTTCAGTCTAGGACAGAGCTGAACACCCTGGTGAGCAGCAGATGGGTTTGAGTCAAGCTTGCACTTGGGGATTTGGGACTAGAGCCCAAGTCTTAAAGCTTCCAAAACCCAGGGGCTCTCCCTCCAGTTAGCAAAATAAAATCTCGTCATCTCTGTTTGGCACTGTGTGTTACAAACTGGTTTTGAGACCACATGGCAAGATGACTTTCTGTTGAGTGATCCAAGGCTTTTCTTCCCCAGCATGTCCAGCACAGCATTACAAATGTGGGTTTCCTCAAACTCTCTCTCACTGTGTGCACGTTTGTGTGTGTGTAATTTCTGAGTGACCTGTCTCTCAATTGACTGTCTTTGGTAGAAGAGCTGGGTGAATTGATCGTTCCTGCTTCACATGGCTGAGCAGGATGGAAGGAAGAAAAACCTTTTGCGTAACAATATTACTGTGAAATGTGGGAATATGGGTTACATGGTACTAAATCAAGGTGGTCTCTGGGGGATGTAATTAATAAATTCTAAATAGGAGGTGACCCTTTCTGAGCACTTTCCTCTAAACTTGTAATTTATATGCTAGTCCTGTGCATTACAGTGCTTACAGCCTAGGTAAGAAATCCTCCATCCAACTTTGACACTTCCTTTTGTCTTTAATAGATAAATTAATAGTAATAGGTCACAGCCAACTGTGTATTGTTGATGAGGTCTGTTAGAAGAACAAGGGAGCATCAGAGCGTGTGAGGAGCTGTGAGGTTTAGGTGGATTTCCTGCATTACCAGAGATGTCAAATGACCAGAGGAATGTTTCTGTAATAAAATCAGCTTAACGGTAAAGTACTGTGGATTCATTTTTTGAGAAACCCTAAGAAATGCAACAAAAGTAAACGTACATGGATGCATTTGAACAAGTTAGTGCTTGGGCTGGCTGCTTTTTGTAGGTGAACTTTCACTGGGTTTGTGTCATTTTGAAAATACCACAGATGTCATTTTTTTTCCCAGATTGGGTATGACAATGCTGTTTTGTGTGCATAAGGTGGATGTTTGAATTCCTTTGGCGTCAAAGCTTTTACTTGGATAAAACCAATAAACACTTTCCGCATGTATTTACTGTGCGATGTTGACGAAGCAGTGTCAGGGGAGCACTGACTCCCAAGAGGCACTTGGAAAACTGCAGGTTGGAACTGCTGGGAGAATGGACTCTGGATTTTAGGTAAGGAAAACAGTTTTCACAGAGGTACTCATCACCAACTGGAAGAGGAGCCCAGGAATTTCCACCAGTAGAGACAGTCAAAGCTGGACTGGGCAGGCCCCCAGGAACCCCATCAAAGTTGGCCCCGCTTTTAGTGGGGAAGCAGACCACATGGCCTCCCGAGGTCCCCTCTAGCCTGAGTTGTTTTGTGTTTCTGTTTTGTATGAGATGCTGAAAGGAAGGACGTTACACGAGTATTTGGAGGGGAACGGTACAGGCACATGGACTTCCCTACAGTGGAAGGAGGGGCGTCCCCTAAGAAGGGTATTAACGTAGTTTTGTATGCTATTGCTATGAAAGCCTTAGCAGCACTCTGTATACATGTGGCAGCCTTATTTAAAACTGCAGAGCCCCAGCTGGTTTGATGATTAAGGACTATAAGATGAGCAGAACTTGGCTAGAATGGTAATAGTACTCTGAAGGTTTGTCCTGTGTGGAGTGTAAGGTGCGAATCCCCTCCTACTCCTCTCCTAGGGGCTGTTCAACGGGAGGAGGTACAAAAGGTGTTCTGTACTGCAGTGAGGGAACGGCTACAATGATGCAGAAGCAGTGCTATAAAGCAGCTTCTATGGGCACAGGATAGCTTCTGCTCCCCTTTCAAGGCTTAAATTTCAGGATTTGCAAAGCCCTGTTTTTAATTCATCTTTGTTTTCCTTCTGTCTTTTAGTTTCTAGTCTTTTTCATTGATTCAAATCCTGGTTTCCTGAAGCTTCTTGCAGTTGTTCTTACTAAGGGTGATTGGGTGACATTTTAAAACTTAGCCTCCTTCTACAGATCTTAGAAACCTGGTGTGCATTGCATGTGTGTATGTTACAACGGGCAAGTACAGCAGAATTACATGCATTTGCTGTTCCAGTGGTCAGAGGTGTGTTCGCTACAGTCCAACGGAGCTTGTTTGGAAGAAGAAACCCAGTTGCTCTGTCCTCACAGAAAGAGATAAGCACGTCCTTGATGTTCACATGCCAATCAGCACTGCTAAGTGTCTTGCTATATGCTGTGTTTGTAGTGCTGTACACCTTTGCAGCTTCATTTGATCTTTTCTACAAGATGTGCTTTTTTCTTTTTGTGAATCAAAGAACTCTTGAAGCTTTTCTTCTGCTGCACTCTTCATGGTTTAAGCAGGCACACTTTAAATGCGGCCTGACAGCATAGGTTGTTTGGAAGGATTTGTGGGGTAAACAGGAGTTTGCCTGCGGAGCATGTGAATCTGTGCATTCAAAGCAGCCAAAGATCTGGGGAGCACGGTCCTGTGCTTGTAAGCTGTCTCACCTGATCTGCATGCGGCCTTGTTCGTGTGTGAAGCTTGCTTCACTTGCTGCTTACAAGTAAAGAAGAAAATGCCTGTACTTTTTGTAAATTCAAAAGTTTGAATTCAGAATTTGCTCTGTCTTTCTGAGCACCTGTTTGTTGAGTTTGTGGCCATAAGGGCAAAGACCTCTGGTTTCTCTGCTTGGAGATGACTGTCCTCATTTCCCTTTTTGTAACAGGTGGAATATTACTTTTTTTTTTTTTTTGAAAGCCGAGTTCAGTGTTGTGTATCAAATTCCTTCATACTGCGGGCTTAAGCAGCCAGCTGGTGTCAAACCCATGCGGTGACATTCCTTTGCTTTTGTGAAAATTCATTATATTGTAGTAAGGCTGAGGAAGCTGAAGTTGAAAATAAGTTGGGATGCTGCCAAAAAAAAAAAAAGCCTATCAGTGAGGACAAAACTGGTCAACTGTTTGAGAGCTGACCTGATGAACAGCACAACTGTCTTTATATATAGCACTGGGCAAAATGAGCTTTAGGGCAATCTGGATAACTGTGAACACTAGTGCCCTGGATTCTTGTTACCCTTTCATTATCTGCCACTTGATTCAAGAGGTGTGCAGGTTCTCCATGTTTCTGCTGACGAGTGTCCTGAGTTTCAGAAGAGAAGTCTGCAAAGGTGGTGTGTTTTTAATCTCCAGGCTTCTACCAGGCCAAGTTGAAATGAGTTTTGAGGCGCACTAAATAAATCAGGGGGGATGAGGTTGAGCCATGGATGTTTCAGTACATATTTGAGACTATTTTCAATGGCCTTCGGAGCACACAGAGCAGCTGCCTTGAGAAAGTGCCAGAAAGAGGATTTATTGCCTTTTGTAGCATCACCACCAGCATCCCCCTCATATATGCCAGTTGCAGTCAGAGATCATTAACGCTGAGCAAAGGCACAAGGTTGCCCCAGCGAGAGGGAACCACATCCCCGAATACTGCGGGCAGGGGCAGAGCTTCCCCTTGTGCCCAGAAACTAAGATGCTGCGCTCAGTGCTTATGTGTGTGTTGCATCTTTTGATGGATTGATGACGCTGTATCTCTGTGTAACTAACTGAAACGTAATGGACTTTCTCTAAAATTTCTTGAACTGGTAATTTCTTAAGGTAGTTTAAATGATTTTTACCCCCCTTTGTCCCTTTGTGATCTTTCCCTCCGTTCACTAAGGAAGCATGCTCTGTTGGCAGAAGTGACGGCATGTAAAAATAGCACTGCCTTATTCTGCAGATCTGCTTGCTGTGGGGTTTCGGTTAGATCTGCTGACTTGGATTTTAAAAAAAAAAAAATCTTCTGCTTTTTGCACCTGCTTGTCCTGGTTGTGCTTGATTTTGTGCTTTGGAGGCAGCAGCCATTTGGTCATAGCTGAAATCCTTGCTGGATTGGGATCAGCAGCACAGGTGTTTGGAAGACCTGAGTTAAGGAGCTTTCGTCTTTTGGGGCCAGAGGTGTTTGCAAGGCCAATAGCTGAACAGAAAGAGGAGAGATATCTGTAGGTTTTTCACAGTCTCTGTGGAAGTTGCCAGTTCAAAATAAGCGGAGTGTGTGCTGCTGAGCGTGCAGTGGAATTGCACTTGGTGTTCCAACCCATTTGCTGTAAGTGTATTATCCCTTCCCCTCATTGAATATTGCTGGTGTCTAATCAGATTACATTGCAGTTCATAGCTGTGCCCAGACAAAATAAAGAGCTGTACTTCAGAAGAACATAAGGATCTTGAGTTACTGCCTTCTTCACACATCGGTTTGACATTAAGTGTTCATTTAGAGCCAGATTCATGAAGGTACAGAGATCAATGGGTCTGGCTATCCAAATAGGTCTGAACCAGGTCTCCCATCTTTTCGCCATCTGGAGCACGCAGTGGAACGTGGTCCTTGGTGCAGTCAGTATCCCTGGCTGATGAAGCTGGCTTTTAGAAACCCATCAGCTTGCAGCTCAGCTCTGGGATGCTGCACAGGTGAATGGTTACTCTGAAATAGCACACAGACTTGGCCTCACATTCTTCAGGAATTCCCTTTTCATTAGAAAGAGCCCTTTTTATTAGCGTGCTTCTTTTTTCTTTGAGAGTGAGCTTGATGACTCACGTCGCCTGCCTTTCTTAAGCCATTAGTGGGTGTAGCATTTCGAGCAAAGCAGTTGGATCTGCTCAGATTAAGACCATTAGGTTTACGTAGCTATTCATAGAATGATTTTGGAAATATGTTTGACTATAAATTTGAAAAGAAATGGGGAAAAGGTATGGACAATATTAGTGGGCACAGCTTCATTGCGAGTACAGATGTTTAGCAGACCCTGTGTGTTTTCAGTAATGAAATTATTTGTATTCCAAAGAATAAAATGTAAATAACATCCCTTGGAAAACACAAGTGTGGTATTTACTCTTCTAAGAAAATCTGTTTCTAATGCTGCTTTATTTTTGTGGCATTAAAACCTTGATGTGGAACTCTGGGTTCATAAAAATGAGCAACAGGCACCTGTGAGGAGGGATGGATATTAATTCTTGAAAGAAATCTCCAGAAGCAAAATGCTGCTGTCTGTGCTGGCAACACCATTTTTGAAAGGGAGAGGAGGAGGGACCAAGCCAGCTTGCACTCCTCACACAAACATGCTCAGCTTTTGTTACTGGGAAACACTTCTGCCTGGACTTTTACTGCTCTCTAACAGGATGTCACAGTTCAGTGATGCATTTTGTGTCTCTTACAAGTTTGTGAATCAATGGCAGACTCTTAGCTTCTCCAAAATTGAATTGATGCATCCTGCGATAACTTAACTTAAACCTTCCCAAAGCATTTTCAGCCACCTGTGTGTGCAACATCCTCTTTAAAAGCAGAGGGCCACAGGTGAGCTTTTCAGCATGCCCTGAAGGCTGACTAAACCCAAGCTGTCCAAAGACCATAGCAGGGCTGGTTCATGACCATACTTAATATGTCAGATGGACTGTGTAGTGACCTTCATGTGCACGGGTGAAATTCTGACCCTGCTTGTTTAATGGCAATGCTTGTGTTGACTCCCATGGGGCGAGGATTTTGCCCAATGCTGTGCTAGGAGAACAGCTAGGGTAAGCAAAAATGCTGCTGAGCAGAGGAATAAGCTAGATCAGAAGTAGTCATAAGAGCTTTCTTGCATGTTCTCTGACATACTGACTGGAACATGGTCATAGTCTGTTTTAAGGACTTCCTAAAGCTGGCAGTTGCCAGGGCAGGCTGTGGGCTAGGGATGGCTCAGGTTTCCTGTTCCTTTTGCTTCTTTACTGCTTTAACTAGCTGCCACTGCCACTCTTCTCCTTAACTCTTCTTCCTCCTTTAAAATCAATGCAAATGCAATTTGGGATCCTGCTAGTCCTATCCATGAACACATGCTAGTTTTTTCTGCAAAAGACAAAATAAACCATTTACCACATTTTCTTCTCACAATCGTCTGGACTGCATGGGGCTCTAGCAAATGTGACAACTTTATATCAGGTCTCTATAAATAATGTTTTCCAAGTAATTTGCGCAAAAGGGCGCTCCACTGAACATTGCAAGCAAGCTGTTCCTTTGCAATGACAACCGCAGAGATGCAGTACATGACGATGGTCTGACACAGTTGTTTTATTAAACTTGGTTAATCTAAAATTCTGAGGTGAGTTTGACCTTGAATCTGCATTTGTTGATCTAGTATTCTCTGAAAGGTGTCTAAATTAAACTTTTTGTTTAATACTTCAGGAAAAGGTTTTTAGCTGGGTTTGAGCCGCAACTTTCAGAGACTTTGCCAAGCACTGTTCAGAAAGGCTCTTAGTAGCTGTAGGAATAAGGGTGTCCTGTTTTCTTTTCCTGGCTGGTAGATGCTGAACAACATCCCTCTGTTGTCTGCAGTTCTTGATGTGTTTTTCCAACTTACAGGCCTTACCTGGAGGCCGTTGACACCCTGAAACATAAAGTGCTACCATAGCTCCACTTCCAGGTTTCTGTCCCAGTGGTAATGCTTACAACCCCTGTGCTGGTCACTTACAGGCAAAAGCCCTCCTTTTCTCCCTGTCTGCTGTAACACCCTGGCACTGATCCCATCATCCTTGAGTTTCACGGAGGCATCTGCTTAAAACGGTTTTGCAAGATCACGGTCCGAGCCCCGTGTAATCAGTGATGGAAACTGCTTGCTCTTCTAACAGCATGAGTTTGGATAAGGGTTGAGTAATGACCATTAACTTAAAATGTCCTACTGTTAGTCATCCTGTCATAGCCTCCGTGTTCAGAGTTGTATTTAATAATCTAGCCTCTGTTCCGCTCCTGCTTTAATCTTTGCTCGAAAATGGAAGCCTCTTCTGATAACTTTGAAATTACAAAAGTATTACACCCATTTTTTCATCATTCTCTCCCTTTTCGGAAAGACGGAAGTAGCTGGCACATTTGGACTCTGCCCTTGAAGATAAAGATGAGCTTGTTAATAAGTTGGAGCCTTAAAGGCACTTCCTGAAAGGCAGTCATCTTCTGAGCCTTCTGGGGTTGCTCAACAGTGAAGCGAGAGGAGGAAGATAAGAGGTTGATTGTAGTGGGTTGTTTGGAGTATACAGAGGCCATGCAGTTGTACAGCTGCACATTTCATCAAATAATCATTTCCTTGATATATGATCATTATTAAATACAAACATAATGACTCCAATAAAACAATTGAGTCTCTTTCCTACAATCTCTCCCTGTTGTCTCTCTGCAATGTTGAATGACAAGCAAGCATCAAAAGAAAATCTTTTATGCCGTTTATGGCGACTCATTGTAGTGTTGTGGTCCGCAGGCTTTCGTTTAATTATCTTACATGAAGAAGGTTTTTGGTCTTTTACAGGCTTAGGCAGAAACAGGGAAGGTGAGAGCGAAAGCACGTTTTGCCTTGCAGAGTTGCCTTTTACTTATGAGAAATAAGGCTGATGTTATCACCCACTTTCTAATCAAATTTGACAGAAGCATTTTGTTAAGCCACTTTCTCTGAGTGGGAATTTTGATGAATACGGCTCTTGTCTCTGGTTTCGAAGTATTACTTTACACCATTCCCAAGCATTGTTTGCCTTAATATATGAATTATTGTACTATGTCAGAGAAGTAGATAATTCACAGCCTCATTTTATAAACCGAGAGCGCAAGGCACAGTAGTTTAACTTGCATAGCTGCGGAGCAGTGAGTGGAGCCCAGGTCATCCACCCAACATACTCTTGGTTTGATGAAAAGTTTGCTATGTGGCCTCAGTATTTCTCTTCAGGAAATGATAGCTACTGGAGAATGTCATGACTTTTTGCCAGGGACCTGCTTGCAAGTGAAATGGAGATGGACAGTGCTTTCGCCATCCTCCTGCTGCACTTCTGTTTCAAGTGCTTTTTTTGCCACCAAGTCTGTGTGTTGATCGCACTGAAAAAGGAGTTACTTCTACTTGGTCTTCTGCCTGCCTGGCTCGTGGCTCTATCCTTGAGTAAGCAGGCAGTTGGTCACATATGGATCTGGTCTTTTTGAAAAGACAAATGGTAAATTAATTTGGAAGCTGAAGCAGGTTTTGTATGACTGTGGCATAGCCCAGTGCGATAAACTTCTTACCCGATTTTGAATACTCAGCTGCACAGCCAATACCAGGACTTGCACACATATTAATGTTGCTTGTAAGGTCCATCTCTGTTTGCAGGGTATGCACATCGGCCACCCACTCCTTCTGTGAGTAAACTACTACTGTAACATCAAAAGATAATTTATATGAAGCATATGTTACTGTTGTTCATTAAGGTTGTCTGGCTGAGATTGGGTAAAAGCAGCAAATCCAAACTACCTTCCCTTGTTATGTTTGGACATTTTCAAACCACTGCAGTGGTACAAAATGGTTCCCTTCTGCCAGTTTGTGTAGCCAGCTGATCCCAGCCCTTTGGAGACAGGAACATCAGTGCAGTTCTGGGGGTGGGAACCAGCCCTTGCAGAAACCTGCTGGCAGTTGAGAGACACCCTTTGCAGCGCACATGTTCCTGGAAGGACTGCTGAATGCATCAGTAATGGCCATGGTGCTCCAACTCAATAAATCAAGGGGTTGTGACAGGCCTGTATTTAATTTTTTTTGCCTTCTCAGGAAGCATTTTGATTCTTCACAGACAATATAGTTGGGAACAGGGAGGTAAAGCTCTGTTTACCTCCAGTGCTGTCGGAGTGCTTAATACGTTGAGGAGGAGGAGTGGGATTCAGGCGTGGGAGGACATGGGCTGGTACTGTCCTTCCTTCAGTGTGGTGGCTGATTTTTAACAAGGGATTGCTGAGGCACCCCCAACATGCAAATTGTTTTGGCATATCTAAGGGGGTGATCCTTTCCAAAATGCTGCTGCTGCTGTTTCAGCATCCAGAAACTCTGCAGGAGGTGTATCTGTACCTCCGTGGGCTGTCTCACCTGGGTAAGTATGTAGGGACACATGGACATGGTTCCTGCCTCTGCTGATCCAGTGAGTGCCAAAATTAAAAAGTCCCTTGTCTCTTGCAAAGGTTCTCTCTCCTACACTTAATTAGACACCAGTAACATTAGCTTTTAAACAGGAATTGGAAATGCATAGTGACTTTATTGTAGCAGTGTGTGTTGAATGGAAACCGGTTCCCCTTTGCTGGGGCTGAAGCTGCTGGCACACAACAGCTTTCCAGCGCGGGCCTGCCACCTGCCCCCCTCAGTGCTTCATACACTGCGTGTCCATTAGCTGCTGGGTGTGTGGTGAGATGGCAGCGGGCTGCGAAGGAGAAGACTTTACATTGATATTTTGCAGTACTGTGGAAATCTCATTTCCAACATAGTTAGACTTGGTTTATTCTGAATTCAGTTTATTGTAAACTCATTTATTTATCAATAAACTCAGTTTATTGATTGTAGCGAGTTATGGTTTTGCAGAGGAACAGGAATTCTTTCTTGTAGCCGTTTGGAGCGATCGTGTTCCCCAGCACCTCGTTTTTAGGCAGGTTGAGTTTATAATTAAAGTCCTGTTTAAGAGGGATTTACGCTCTTTAAGGTCTGAGCAGCACCTTTCTCAACAAATGGTTGGCAAGAGCTGCTGCTTTAGGAGTTCAAATCACCTCGCTGACCCTCGCCAGCGCTTTCTGACTCCCTGCACACCTCAGCATGGGACATTAAAATGGTGCCTCGCCAGCCCCGACCCACTCCCTGCAGCCCTCCCCGGGTCTGCGCTGACTGCGCCAGGGCGCTGGCTCAGCCCTCCCAAACTTTCCATTAGTACCTCTCATTCCCCTTCCCAAGCAGGCTCTTAAACCCATCTTCTGCAACACCTTATTTCCAGAAGGGGTGTTAAAAAATTCTCAAACCCAGTATTTTTCCCTTTTCCTTGGCTTTGTTAGAGTAGTCTTTATTCACAGAATAACATTAACACCTCATACTTCCATGCTCTTGTAAACACTTATGGATAACATGAATTTTCAAAAGGTGGGAACAACCTAACTTTGTATAGCTGTTTTGCTGACCTTGCCCATCCATCTGTACTATGTGTTGAAGCAATATATTTATGCTTTGGTTATTGGGGTTTCAGTTAAAGTTTTGTTACCTTGCAATTTAATATTAATAGTAACTGACCCTTGTTTCCTAGTCTCCAGAACACATGGTGCCTTATTTCCTATTTACTGTTCTGAAATGACTCTTCCTTTTTTCATATAATGGGCTTAGGAAAGCAGTGTCACTTAACCATTGTCAGTCCTTAATATTCCAGTATTTCAGTGAGTTTTCAACCTGAAGAACCTGCCTTTTGCTTAAACTTGATTGGGAATTGTGCTGGTGATGGCCACATTAGTGGTTGGTTGATTTCTCCATCTCTGCCGTTGGAGCTGTGCCACATTAAACTCTGAGTTACTTTTATTTGGCAGTGGCTCCAAATTAAAATGCCCGTGTTTTGGGACAAAGATTCACTTTTTGTTGTGGATATTGTCCTCTTCCTCCAGTTGCTTTCTCTCCATTATGCCTTTCCCCATCTTCTGTATTGCTTTTCGAGTTACCAGAGTCTGTTGTGGCTTGTGCAAGTGCATCATCGCCGGAAAAGATGGGGCTGGAGCCCGTATGCTTTTCCCAGCCATCCATACGCAGCAAGGCTACAGCTCTTCAGTGTTACCAAATAATATTATTTCAAAAGCTCCTTATAAAAACATGAGTAACTGGGCAAGTGACAAAGGACTTTCTGTTTATCTTTTTGAACAATGGAAAATACCAAATAGCCACAATTTGTTCCAGCTATTTAGTGTCTTTGTTCCAGAGCCATTTCGTGGGCACAGGATTTAATTCTGCAAGAATGCAGGAAGATGGTGACTTGTTTTCATGCTTAAAAAATAAATAAAATGATTAAAATTTTCAAGTTTCTTTACTAGGAAAATGTTTTTTACTTGTGCAATAGCATTTTGAAAGCCTAAGGAAGATATTTTACTGTATAGTACAAGTCTAAGGTTATTTTAATAATCAAATGAGACTTTTAAATAGATGCTGATATCTTCGCCATTCCAGAGAATACTGCAGTTTGGAAAAGCTTTGTACAAAGGTTGATGTTTGTACCCTGAGAACAGTAGACTTGGCTTGCAAATAGGAACTCGGCAATTATCAAAACTAACACTAACCAAAAAAAAAAAACCCTGAAATTTAATAGGCTGATCAAAGTTGGTAATGCTGATTAAAGTGGGAAATGGAGGAATGTGTGCTTTTAAAAGGGAAAACTTAGGATGAGGAACACTTGCAAAAAATTATTCTTGCCATCGTGCAGTTGTCAGAAACTAAGATGAGGGTATAGAGCAAATAGTGCCACCTTCTGGCAATGTAATGAAAAATATATACATGATCTGATGTGGCAGGTATGTGTGATACACTGATGGTATGTGTCAGTGATGTATGAGGCAATATGTGGGACTAGTTACATATTCTGGAGGAGCAAAATCCTTTTGAGGCATTGGGTCTAAAGAATCTAGAGATGGGAAAATTGCATCGAATCTCCTAGGTTTATTTTAAAAATGTGGAAATAAACTGTCCGTTGATGCCTACCTGCTTGCCAGCTTTGCTTCTTGTCCTTTGACATCTCAAACCCTTTTCTTTTAACTCTTCTGCCAAGGAGTTTGGCCTCATGGCACATAAAGCTGCTGGGAAGAACCGTGTTTTAATTGTGTTTAATTGTTCAGCTCTGGTGTCTGGATGAACAAGAATTAAACTCTTCCCAGGGTGGTAGATATCCCTGAGGTCTGCGTGGTTAATAGCCTGGTCGATTCTACAGATACAGTTGCTCCGGAAGACTTGGCACCTGCCTTCTGGTTGACATGCCTACACCACAGGCAGGAATCTCATCAGGGATCTCACCTGCCTCGTGTTTTGTTTTTCAGGTGGTACCAGAGAGATTGGGTCTGCTCTCACCAGGATGTGTATGAGGCACAGAAGTATAGAGTCCAAACTCCGGCAGTTCTCAAGGTGAGTGGCTCTGTACCTGGCCTGGAGCTTGAGGGTCTTCTTTTGTTTGCTACTTGAAGACCTCCTAAAGCTGTTCACCAGCATGGGCTTTCCAGCTGATCTCTGACCATGTCACTGAGAACAGCAGTTGTTTTCTCCCCTGCAGCACAGTAGGTCTTGTGAACATGCAGGGTTTCACTGCACGTTCTGGGGACTGGGCTTGTTACCTCAAATCACTCTAAATGCTGCAAATTCCCACTGTCCGTTCCTGTTGCTCGGTGCTGAGCAGGTGGCTGCTGATGTGACCGACCTGTCTTTGTTTCAGGACTTTAAGCTTTGTCACTAAGTTTTAAAGCAGCTGCTTCCTCAGCTTACTGGAGAGCCCAAATAGCTTGTGGCCAAGAGAGAAACTTTCAGCAAACAAGTATGGAAAAGGCAAATTCTCTCATCCTCTTTTTGCAGTTAAAGTTAGACTGTAGAAGTAATGGGAGAGGATTAACTCATGTACGTGTTGTGGTTTAACCGAGCAGGCAGCTAAGCACCACACAGCCATTCGCTCACAACCCCCGCTCCCTGCCATGGGATGGGGGAGAGAATTGGAAAAAAGGTAAATTTGTGGGTTGAGATAAAGGCAATTTAATAGGACAGAAAAGGAAGGGAAAATAATAATGATAAAAGAATATACAAAATAACTGATGCACAATGCAATCGCTCACCACCCGCTGACTGATGCCCAGCTGGTTCCCGAGCAGCAGCCCCATCCCCCCTGGCCAACTCCTCCCATTTTTTTGTTCAGTGTGATGCCATATGGTATGGAATATCCCTTTGGCCGGTTTGGGTCAGCTGTCCTGGCTGTGCCCCCTCCTGGCTTCTTGTGCACCTCCAACCTCCTTGCTAGCAGGGCAGTATGAGAAGCTGAAAAGCCCTTGACTTAGTGTAAGCACTGCTCAGCAACAACTAAAACACCAGTGTGTTATCAACATTATTCTCATCCTAAATCCAAAACACAGCACTATACCAGCTACTAGGAAGAAAATTAACTCTATCCCAGCTGAAACCAGGACAGTAAGCCTGTACTATACATAAACAACCTACCTCTGTAGTAAGTAGTAGTTTGCACATGTGCCTTTTTTAAACAGACTTAAGTTATGCTTTACATGAGGTGAACCACCATTTGACTGATGACCTGGGATGTTTCTTCCCCTTTTAAAATAAAGTTATTTGTGAAATTAGCTGTGAGGAGACAACTTTAGTCTCTAGTTACCCCAGAGTTAGCTGTTTAAGTGATTTGTTCCCAATCTCATTAATTAGTGCAGCATTACTAGTGCTGTATCATGGACTCCACTGGTGAGAGGTGAGGCACATCGGTGGGCAGGATGTTGTTTGCTTGTACAATTGCTCTGTCTTTTTGTGCATATACATGTGTTATTTAAGGTTATAATCTTCATGGCTGCATGAACCTTTCCGGTCTCCAGAGTATTCATTTAAACTGCTCTTTGTGTGACAGATGACTAGGATCTAACTGTTTACATTGGCCCTGTTTCGGGTCACTCTTCTGGTTTATGCTCTGTTCCTCACTGTCCTGAACTTCTGTGCAGTAATTCTGGTTATCTTGTGATGTGGATTTTTTTTTGATCCAGTCCTTTCTTTTGCTTTCTCCAGTGTAAACATTTTTATGTTCTGATGTTTACATTGTGACACTGGTAGCTGTCGCAGCAAAAAGTAAAAATACTCCAATATTGACCTTGGCTCTCTATATAAGAATAGGGGCATCTGCAGGATTTGATTGCTCTTTGTGTTTTTTCAACAAAATTAGTGCTTTAATTGACTGTCTGATAAACCCACTTCAAGAACAGATGGAAGAGTGGAAGAAAGTGGCCAATCAACTGGATAAAGACCATGCAAAAGGTAGTTACAGAGGAAGAATTCTTTAATAGGAGTAAGATTGTAATATCAGCTTTTCTTCCTCTTTTCATGTTTGTACTGGGGAACTGAATGATGTGCTTAAATAAGTATAGCAACTTTTCTCTTCTAAAACACTCTTCTCCCAAAGTGCCTAACAAATTTTTAACCCTTGCATATACATTTTGAAGGTTTAGTTTGCAGGAGCCCAAGGGATGGGTTGTTTTTCTAGACTGGTGAGCAGTGACTGGTTTTAACTCTGTTAGCCCACTCTCACTGTATGGTCTCCAATAGTGCTGAGGATTGGGGATGATGCATCTATCCCTGCAAAGCCCTGGGGTGTAGTTAAAAGCTAACTGTAAGATCATGTTATGTCTCAGACATAGCGTTCTCCAGAGAATGCACAGCCCTGTAAAACATTCAGCATTGTAATTTTATATCTGATGCGATACAGAAATGTGCACCTGGGGAACGGGAAAGCTGTGTCATTGGTCATGGGGTGCTCAGAGCTGCAGTGCTGATGATGGCTCCGGAGGCTTTCCTGGGGGAATGAGCAGGAGGCAGCCAAGTCTTGCACAGCAAGAGCATGTTGGTAGATGCCTTTGGCTTTGCAAAACTTGTATTGAGGATCATGGCCCTCCAGCATGGGTTCACCACTGACCCTTGAAATTTGAATAATTTTGCTATGTCTGAAAGAAGCAGCGTCTCCATAATTTATTTTGGGGAGGGTGAGAACTGATGGGAGGGAAAGTACTTGGTCTCCAAAAGAGGATTTGCTTCTTGCCCCGCTATTACTGTGGTCAAATAGAAGCAGCTAAATTAGCAGCTCTTGAAAAAATTTCCACCTTGTGGAAAAAATTTCCACCTGCTGTGGAGAGTGTGAAGCAGGTGCTGAGCAAGAGGGAGGAATCACCTGGGTTCCTGCAGGTAGGGGTGACCCTTGCCAAAGTGCCAGTGAGATTTAGGGTTTAGTGCATAGACTTGGGTGTTGGGGGTGCAGTTGGCCCCGGTACGGTTCCTGTGCCCGCCAGCAGCCTGCTTCTGTTTTTCCATCCATAGAAGAGTAATAACATTGACCTCCTTTGTTAAAGTGTATGTGTATATGTATATACATGCATACATGCCTTTTATCTTTTTTTTTTTTTTTTTTTAAAGTATCAGTTTTCATATCTGGTACCTTTAGGGTGCCTGGACTAGAGGTGGAATATTTTGTTCTGGGATTTTAGTTCTCCCGGGACTTGCAGCTCATCTGAAAATGAGGACAACTGCAGTGTGCTCCGCTTCATCAGAAAGAGCTGGCAATGTGACCCTTCCTTGGGCAAAGTTTTAGCACCCTCTCCCTCTGCCTGACTCTCATGCTGGAGAGGGATCACAGGATATTCTCTGCCTTGCCATTTCTAGATACTTGTTTTTGAACACAGATGTTTCGAGAAACCTGTCATCTCTGTTTTCCATTCCTGAGAGTGGATGAGTCTCTGAAATGAAAAGCACTCTAATTTTGTACTGTGTTCTCAGTTGTTATTTCTGTAAAGGCTTTGTTTATTTGGGAAAGATTTTGGTATGTGAATGTGCTCACACCCTAAAATGTTATATTAAGCCAAAAGTATAGGCACTACAACATGCAAGTTCTAAGTAGCTTTGATTAATAGTAGCTGTCCTCTTAAAATTTGTAGTCTAATGTCTTTAAACATAGCCTTTTCTCTGAAAAACATTCATTTTGACATGGAGTATGTTGATAATAGAGACTGTGTGTTTTTTTAGAATACAAAAAAGCCCGCCAAGAGATAAAAAAGAAATCGTCTGACACACTGAAGCTACAGAAGAAAGCAAAGAAAGGTAACTTGCTTCATACTTGTACTGTTAAAAACCTTTTATGCTGTGCTTGTTGACAAAGACTGAACAGCGATAGGACTTTCTATTGTAATAATTCGGTCCCCTGTAATGTATTCCTGATACATACTTGAACACCAGGGTACAATTATTATGTGTCATTTAAATCATATTCTGAAGCTGCTGTCTAATGTTCTTATACAGCCTTAAAACTGTTTGTACAAAGTCAATCATGTTTTAAAATAGACCTCTTGCTGCTAACTTATTCCTGTTAGGAACATTGACACTGTAACATGACTTGTGCAGATACCTGTAAAATTTTCTAGAATCTTTTGGAATAATATAAAAAAAGCTATTATGTAAATGTTCTGTAACTATTAACATTTTTCACTGTTCTCCCTCCCTACCACCTTTCTTCTTTTTTTTTTTTTTTTTTTTTTTTTTTTTTTAACAGCCTGTAATCTCCTAAACCTTACATTATTCCTCAGAGTGTGAGAAGGTGGCATGGGTTGTTGTCAGGGGGAGGGCACTTGGCAACCATAGAAAACTGAAGATGAGTAAGAAAAGAAAGGGAGTTCTCCACAAAGAGAATCTGTCTTTTTTAGCAGCTGAATCTTGTGCTCCTGTTGCTCTCCCACCACCATCTTGTCACTGGAGTTTCATTATCATGTTAATGGAAATGTGCATCACTGATAGCTGCATCATTGCCATCACTAAGGGTTTTACTTGGCCAAGTGCAAACCCCACCAAGCTTTGGAAAAATGATACGGAGCTTGTACAGAAGCAGACTTTCTGGTTCCCTTTCCCAGCACTGGGCTCTTCCCAGCTGGGTAGGAAGTGTTCTTTGAGCAGCTTTCAGCCTGCAGGTTGCAACTTGTGCTTCCCCTCCTGCCTAAAAACTGTGAGCCCAGGGACAAGCAAAATAAATGCTGGGGCGGGGAGTTTCTTGAACTTTTTAAATTGTGTAAGTGTTATCCAGAACAGGTGAGCTGTCTCTAACTGTCCTTCCTAATAGGTGAGTCAATAGTTACGCTGGTAGAAAGCCACATGACTGGAAAACTGCTCTTGAATTTTAGCTGACTTCAGATGAGGGATGAGGCAGAGATGGAAGCCAGCAAGAGGGAGCTTAGCTCAGTAGGCTCTGTGTGTCTGTCTGTCCATGGAAAAGTTTAGTGTTTTAAATCAGAATGGTCATCTGATGGGGGACACATGATTTTTTGTGATAAGACTTTATTTTTGGGTGATTTGTAAACATGTTCCTCATTTTGTGTGACGAATTGTCTGATTTCAGACCAACAGCTTTAGAGAGTCTGTGATATTCCCTCCATTTCTTTTCCTTTCTTCTCCCCTTTTCCGGTCTCATTGCTTCTTGTCCCCATGTGATACAAAGAACCCCTCAATGCATGGTAGGTGAGAGCTGAGAAAAGCATGTCCGTGATCTGGGGAGAAGGAACATTTTTTGAACCCATTTCTATGAATTGACAGCTATCTGGCTTCATCTCCCTTTTATCCTGCTTCTGAGTGTCGAATAAATCAGACTGCAATCTCGGAGGAGGAGACAGCATTTTCTGTAAGGTGGGAAGAGGAGAGAGAAGCACTTAAAGCCTTCTGTAAAAAAATACCTCACTGTTCTCATACTGCAGATGCCACCGTAGGTGTCTGTCAGCAGTGGGTAAAGCAAGTGGACTTTCTCCTTGGGTTTTCTGGGTTCCTATCTCCCTCCCCAAATGTGTGCCATGTCTAGTGATGAGGGTCAGCACACTGGTGTCTTGTCCTCCTTCAGGATTAAACACCTTTGAGCGGGGAGCTGAACAGGCCTCATTTTGCTATCATTTTTATAGCAGCCATGCTATGATTGAAGACTTTTTTTTTTTATGTCATTCCCTTGATTAATTTTGCTGTTACGACATGCTTTTGAAGTTGTCAATGAACCTGATGTATTTCTGTGCTGTATCCCTCAGGCCTGCTGTCACACACGTGGTGTTCAGGTCCAGAGCACAAACCCAGTGGGACTGAGGTGGGGTTAAAGCTGGTCACAGAGGGACGTGTATGGGGGAGGTGGAAACCATGAAGGCTCACAGGTAGCCAGTACAGGGGAAAGGAGGAGCTGTGATATTTTTGAGGAGCTGAGAGTTGTTCTCATGGCCCCTGGGGAGGAGGGATGCAGTGAGGTGCTGAGGCTCATATGGATGTGAAAATGAATGCCCAAAGCTGCTGGCCCTGTGGGTTCCCAGCATCAGTGGGTAGGAGGTGGGAGGAAGTTCACCCTGTCTTCTTGCAAGTTATCTATAGCACTAAATATAGAAGAAAAAAAACAGCAACAGATCCTTTTTCCCCTCTTTGCCTTTTTTATCCCTACCTTGAAGGAATAAAGCATTGGGCTGAGTGCAATGTCAAATGTTGTTATGAAAACCTTTTTTGTATGTACCCACCTTGACAGATCTGTTTAATGTGCTATGTGGTGAAATATGTTGCTCTTGCTGTCACTGAGGGATAAAAAAAAATCAAGAAGGGGTTTATTTATAAAATTATAAAGCTGCAGAAGTGATTCTGCTTTAGTTCACAAATGGGGTTTGAACCACAGGCAGGGAAACTCTTGGGTGAAACTGTCCTGGCAGGCATGTGGCTGAGTGCATGAATGTCTTACTGTGTCTTCAACTCTCCTGTTTCCCTCTTGCTCAGACGTACTTTTTCTGTTCTGTTCTTCCTCAAGCAGGACCTGTCCCTTTGATTTTTCTGTAAAGTTACTGACTCACCTATGGGAATTCTAAAACAACCAATTCACTTCCTAGCTCTTGTAAGAATATTTTTGAATTAACCTTATCATCATCCATGGGCAAATGAGATGTTTGCTGAATTCTGGATTTGCCTAATTATTATGCATGCTACTAAAAACATCCTTCAAGCTTTTTCTGCTGTAACTGGATGGGAAAGTGGTTTTCTTCTGCTTTGGGCAGCTTCAGATCTAGGAACTCAAATATAACCGTCTACTTTTCTCATTCACGTCATGGCAGTGGTGTCCTCTCTCCCTGCCGCATCAGGCTGCACAGGCTCCCCCTCGTAGCCGACAGCTGTGGTGTGTGTAGCAGGTCCTTGCTCCTTGCCTGCATCCCAAGGACACTTGGGAGAAAGGGCCGTGGGCTGCATGGCTTGTCCTGGCAGGAGTGCTGCAGGTTGGGCACCCCAGCTTAGCACTAAGGGGCTGAATACATTGGGGTTTGCCTGTTCTCTGGCTTGTGCACGGTCTGTTTGTTCTGGTTCCATGTGGCCAAGTTGAAAGTTCAGGCCGGGCATTTAATATCATTTATTAGAAATTATGTTTGCAGAGTAGGTGTGTTAATTGCAATAAAGGTGTTTCCAAAGCTTGAAGTAACAGGGAAAACACCAAGCTTTGCAAACAAAACAAAAAGGTATCAGGGGTCCTTTTTGGAAGTTTGCTAGAGTATATCTGGTAAAATGACAAGTCTGTGTGTAAATGAAGGTCTTGCATTTCGAAAGACCTTACGGGTATAATTTTCTTTGTGTTGTCTTTAACTATAAAAAAAAAAATCTATATGAAGTCTAAATATATGTAGTCTAAATAGGATCCTGGTGCACCTCCCAGACCTGCGCAGTCCCTGGGAGTGTCATGGTGATCTTCAAGGTGCATTCTTTTCCCTACGCCCTTGTTCCCAAGGGGAACAGGCCTGTAGGCACGTTGCCCACCCCAGCGTTGAAACTTAGCTCTTGTCTGAACAGATGAAGCTATGTAGTGCATGGAACTGCATACATTTTCTAAATTGCTCTTTGTTTTCAGACAAACATTGGACATCAGAAGTCAGCCCAACTAACCTGAGTCAGCAGAATAATTATGCATATATTTAAAATAAATTCCATGTTTAGGTTTCTGCTGAGTCAAGGCCTCACAAGTGGATCCATAGCTGCTAGAAGCTGTTGCTGCTATATTGAATTCAGAGGAGAGGCAGCAGCTGGGGCTCTGCGTGTAACCATTTTGGAAGGTTAACAAAATGCATGATTCTTAGTTTAAAAAAAAAAAGCATCAAGTGACTAACTTAAAATATAACTGAATGTATATGTAAAATCTGGAGTGCATGTTGGCTTTATTTTCTGTATTTCAGCTTGGCTCTTAATGATTAACTAGGCAGGTTTCCCTTCTGCCTATAACTTGACTGGTAGGTTTCATTTTCAGGTTCTTCGTGTGACACTGTGTGTGAGCTTTGAGGAAAACGTTTAAATCCAAGCGGATTTTTGAAAAGGAGTTACATGTAAGGCTCCCAATAATATAACATGTGTTAACGTGAAAACTGAGTTTTCTCTCTAAGCCATCCATAGAAGTTTCTGCAGAGTGCCCTGAACATTCAGTACAACATTTCATCTTGTGTTCCATCAACGTTGAGTATCCAAACTCACAACCTCTACTTTTGAGTACGCAGCAGTTTTGGAAAGTATTCTTACTTTTAATGAAGTTGAGAGAATAGAACATGATTATTAATTTACTGTAATACTGCCAAAAGTGCTTTTTTTTCCCCTCCTGGTTAGCAAAGGTGGCATGTTTGTGTTTTAGAACCTTTGCAGCTGTTTTTGTGTTACACTCCAGTCCTTGAAACTGTAATATTGTTATACTCCTCTCAGGGATGATTGTGCAAACCCCATAACTCTTAACTGAACAACATGAAGCTCTTCAACGTAATTGTAACCAAGGAACATCTCAGTTCTTAAAGCAAATGGTGACCTTCTCATTCAAGTACTTTGCACTCTTTTTATACTTGGCACTTGCCCTGTCTGGAGTGGCAGGCTGGGGAGGGAGGACCCCTGGCCAGACCCTTTCTCCTCCAGGAGATAGCCTTATTCCTCTAAACTGATCAAGTGTGGCATGATGGCTGAAGTGAGAGCCAGGACTCACTGTAGAGTCAGTATGTTACAGCTCAGAAGGAGAGAAGCTAATGAGCAAATTGTCCTTATCTGTTGCAGGGAAAAAATCCTGTGTGGATGAGGCCATGGTGCCTGTGAGGTTTTGGGGGTTTTTTTATTCTTTTTTTCCCCCTGCAAGCTTATAATGTAATGTGATACATACGTAATACATATAATGTAAGCTCCACTTTATAAAAATTCAGTGAAGACATGTTGCAAAATCAGTGACCGGAGATCGATCTTTGATTTATTTTCATTCCTTGAGTTTTGAATGCCTCTTGATAGTTCCCCTCTTTTTCACAGCAAGCCAGGTTTATTGCAAAACTTTATATATAAAGATTTTTAATTAAAATACACATATTATGGTTAATCTTTTTGATGTTCTTCTACATTGCATCAGCAATTAGTTTTTCATTTAATTAACAATCTATTAATGTAATTGCAGTAGAGAACATCAAAAAGCACTGTGGTTACTAACACAGCACCCGCCTAGAGTTTTGCAAGTTCCTGAGTTCCCTCTTCCCTGCAAGGGGATGAGCTTTGTGACACTTCATTAGCTTGACCAGAGTTTGACAGGTGTCTGTGTTGTGCACTTTCTCTGAAGCACGGGTTAACATGTTCTCACCTATGAATCTGCAAGCTACACAAAGTTCCTAAACTGGTTTAAGTCTCTTAAAATAAAACTGTGTGGTAAATAACCTGGAGTTTAATTTGCAACAGCTCATCAGGAAGCAAAGCTAATGCATTTGTCTTTATCAGCAACAGAAGGAGTCAAAATAGTCTGGTGCAAACTGCTCACTCTCTTGTCTTGGCGCTGATGATAATGTCTAAAGTCTAGGAATGCTGGAATACCAGTTTGACTTTTTTTATTTTCCTTTCTGTGTCAATTTTGTGTCCTGCAATTTCTCACCATGCGCACCTGCCTGACAGCTGAGGCTCTGGGTAAGTCTGTGCCATGCTGTAACCCTGGTGGCTGGTTTATTGTAGCCCTTGCTGTGGCCTCTTTATGGTGTCTGGTCTCCACTAACTGCCTAGACTTTAATTTCTAATGAAACTAAAATATCGCCTAATCTTAATGAACAAACCATTTTTTGATTTATTTTCTTTTGGCATCTAATTGGAACACTGTAAAAGAAGAAAATCAGTATTGTAGATAAACCTCTGGTTTATTTTAGACAGGGATTAACATGGACTTATAAATCATGTCACAGTTGGGAGAGAAGTTAAATGGAATAGACACGTCATCAAGGTGATGTTCAAATAATTGAATATCTTATTGTTAATATGACTTTTAAAGTCTAGAGCTTAAAGTCCTTAGTGTTGTTCTTTGTAAACCTGTGATCCAAGTCCTTCTTTTTTCTGAAAATCGCATGCACCTTTCTTAACCGATAAATAAGAAATCACTATATTTAACTTCATGCTGGGGAAGGGGTGGAAATCAGCATCACAATTGTCTCCTCTTCTGCTGCCTGATCCCATCTCAAATCTGTTTAAATTGGAGTGCTGTTTCAGTTGTATTGCAAATTTAAAGTAGCTGCCTTGAGATCTTCTTGTGAATGGAACGCGATGTTTCTGAATTTGAGAGAAATAATCATACCTCCCTCCACTTGTAGGTGTAATGATGTAGATGTTGCCCTTTGGAGAAGCCTCGACTGATTAGATCAGGAGACTCTCAACCAAGGTGCCTCAGCTGGGCTCCTGGAGCTGGGCACTGTGCCTGCTGCTTGTCCCCTTTTTTGAAACCACACTTTGTGTTTTTTCTGCTTTGTAACTCAATCTGGAAGTTTCCTTTTGTGACTTGGAACTTCTCTTTAAAGGGGCAACTTAGCACATTTGAACAGTGGCAGCTGATTCAGATCTCCAGTAGCCACCAAAAAGACTCAGATTTGGTTGCTGAAGGGGTCTGAAGTTAACTGCAGCAATGAGGTTTTCCACCTTTCCATGAACGGTGGCAGAATTCTTCCGTTCGCAGCCTAGATCCATATTAGTTTATTTGTTGGCCTTACTGTGCGGGACTTAGAGGGGTTATTCATCCTGACAGCTGGTATGCTCTTGTAAAGGAGGTGATTTGGGAGTGAATGACTTGAAGCCTGCTTTGGTTTGTATGAGTAGAGGTGTACTCAGCCTTGTCTCATACACTGTAAATTCTGCCACTCTGTAAAGTGTCCAATATTGAATATTCAAGTTCTGTGCAGACACCTAAAAAAGTACAAGGGAGCACTATTTAAGTGAGAAGGTGGAAAATAATAATTTCACCAATATTTGCTGCTGTACTTTGTCAAGAACAGCATTAACTTTAGCAGTTAGACTTGCACTGAGAGCATTTAAAAATCATTGTTCTCCTTTGCTGTTGCTGACAGCTTTGCTAGTTTAAGTTGTCTTATAAAATATAGGCATGAAATTGGGTTGAAAATTAGATTTACCTTTTTCCTTCTCCCTAATACGTTTCCTTTACTAAAGTTCTTTTCGAACAATGGTTATTTAAGAAGCTGCATGAGACTTTCAGCCAGGATTCACACAGAACACTGTAAAACAGGTTTTAATGCATGTTGGTCCATTAAAGCTCTTGCGTGTCATGGTAATGATGTGAAGCACCTGCTCTGAAGGTAACATATTAAGATTGTCCTTGGAGTAGCAATGGATTCATGTTAATATTGACGAGAAGCAGTTCAGCTCTCTGCAGTTCATTAGCTGTTACTTGCCTGTGTCAAGCCGCAAGTCCCAGGGCTGTTGGGGCATGGTGCTGTTGGAGAAGTCAGTCCACAACTTCTGGCCTTGCATTTCTGCTTCTCTCTGCAACACCAAAGCTCCACTTTGAGAAAGGCTGGATTCGAATTTCTCCTTGGTTTTCAGATTGTTGACTCGTTCTTCCGAGTGCAACCGGACATGCTCTGCAGAACCATCCCTACATCACGTTCGTGTCTGGCTGGTTGCAGACCAGAGACCTGTGACTACATTTGATGCTTTTGACCATTGCTAATGCTGATTGCTTTGGTGGGTCACTCAAACCTGTCTGCAGCTGGGGTAGGAGTGTCCTTCCAGGTGCACTTTTACAGCTGCTTGGTGATGAGACTGTTGAACTACTTTCTGTGATTACAGTAGTTGTGTTGGTTTGGAAACGGGTAACCTAAAGGCCAGAGAATATGGGCTGGAGAGAATAATCAATTGCTGATGTTTTTTATGAAAGTGTGCCTCGTGTCCACAGCAAAAATAGTGCGATCAGTTGTCAGGGATGCCATAGACAAGTGACCTCCCTCTCATAATTCAAAGAGGAAAAGAACTGCATTGCTCTCCAGTGGTCGATGTTCCCTTCTAAGTAGTGGATTCAAACTAGTGGAGACCCAAGGTGGGTGAGGAGCAGAGGTGATCGGCAGTTGGCTCTCACATCCTTGGTGTCCTCTGGGTGTAAGAGTGCTGTCGAGGGGCTGCGCTCTGCTCTGCTTAGCGAAGGAAGCTGGTTAAATTGGGCAGAGATCGCATCCCTCAAATTCCCGAGCTGTCTGAGTGCCATGGGAGGCAGCTGGCGATTCAGGGAGTTGGAAGAGTTATGCCTGATTTCAAAAGACTTGCTAGATTGATGTCTGCATTATGGAGCTTTCAAAGGATGTTAATAAAGCTTTCCTGCTCCTAAAAGATGACTTGCAAGGAGACATCAGGAGAGAGCTGTATTCATGCCATGTAAACATCTGACTTCAGAGCCTCATCTAAATGATTAACCTAAGCTTGTTTCCTGCTCTGAATTATATCCTGGACAGTGTGTGTGTTTTCACTGACTACACAGGTGCCCAAGAGCCATAGCACAAAAGCGGGTCTGTGAAAGTAGCGGTGAAGAGACGGTATGTCTCTTAATGTCCTGGCACACTTAAAGGAATAAAATGGAAACTTCGTAGAGGTACAGAGGATGTTGGAGAGCTTTTGCCAAAGGGTTAAAATACACAGCTTGAACATTATCCTGATAACTTTGTTGAATTGAGTGAGTTACACAGGTGTAAATGAGGTTTATTTTTGCCCCATGTTTTGCTGCTCTGTTGCTCTGGTCCAAGACATGCTGCTTTGTGAGGTCCATATAAATTACCAAAATTCAGTATAATTGAACCCACTTTATCAATGGAGTCCAGTTCCTTTCTAAATGTGTGTCTTCTCACTGTGTAGGCACATGCATTTAACAAGGATTTACTGTGTTAAGTGCATGATCATATGATGGAGCAGCTGAATGTTTAGAGCAGTTCTCCAGAGCTGAACTAATGAGCGTGTGATTTAGTTCGGAACTAATATATTTTGCATTTGGTACATCCACACTAGTGACCCAGTATCTAGGTTTAAACAATGTGAGATTGTTTCACCTGTGGTAATTTCCAGGCAGCTCTCAAAATAAGGGGTCTGAGCAATAATGCAAGTCTCAGTTTCAGGAATTTGAAAGAACAACTCCAGAGAAGTATAAAATGTTTAATTGCTGCATCTGATAGCAAAGGAGAGTATGGGGAAGGGCCTGAAATGTACAGAATGGTCTTCAAGCAGAAGGGCCCAGTTTGTCCCCTAAGGGTGACAGATGAGAAGGCACAGGACCTTCAGGGAGTTATCCAAAACTTCCATAACTTGTTTCTGGAAGATGCTAATTTTGAGAGGAAGCAGGTGACTGCAACTTCAGAGTCAGTTATTTTTGAAGTTCTTTATCTCCAAAACAGTTTCATGACCACATTGTACTGGTTAGCCTGATCCAGAGAATCAGACACTGGGTGTTCCTGGTACCCAGGGTGCCTTGGCGGTGGCTGTGCCGGTGTTGCACTGCATGTGATTCTTCGAGGACCCAACGAAGAGCTCTGCTTGTGGTTATCTGTGAAGTTTTGTCTGGACTATGTCTAACTCTATACAGAGGAGATTTGGATGTATCCAGTCTGTAATGCCACTAATCCAGCATGATTCTCTTTGCTTCCATCGCTGCTCTCTTTCCTGCGGCTCTGGCTGTGTATTAGTGCAGGGGAGCTGATGACTTCAACTCACTCTGGAGTGTTGAAGAAATACATACGATAATAAGGCAAAGGCAATCTGACCTTGATTTATCTGCATTGTGTACTACACACATCAAGAGACTTTTTTCTTCCTCTTACTCGTAGCTTTAAATCTTCCATGCAGAAAGGTCATTGTCCGTAAAAATTGATTTTGGGTAGCTGCTTGTAACTCACCCACCATTTTTCAATGTTATCTTTCTGGTATTTAGCAACAGTGGCATGAATATGTACCTGGATACTTAATTTGCCTGTCATGGTGTTTCTGGGAGATTTGAGACAAATTTACACAACTGAGGTTCTTTAGAATATTTAGGGGTGTAAGCTGCATGAAAACATCTTGCAGCTGCAGCATTGTTGACTCAGTAATACTGTGGCTAAGCAGCAGCTCTTCATTCCTAGAGGAATAAATTTTTGGCATGATGCAGAGTAAGCAGTTGGTGCAGAATAAGACACTTAACTGTCACAGAAAGTTTGGTATTATGAGTTGGCTATAATTAACACAGTGAAGCTTTTTGACTGCAAAACATTGGATTTTTTTTTTTTATTTCCATAGACGAATACTGGACATCAATATGTATTTGAGATGTTGATGGTGGTTTTTTCTTTTGGACTTTGGAACGAAGACGGCTGTTTTAGCAGTTGCTTGTGTAGAATACTTGAATCCAGTGGTCTGATGATCAGTAACATTTCCTAATATAATCTCATATAGGAGATTCATTCAATCTGTTAATGACTCTACAAAGTTGTCATTAGGACCTTGCTAAGCACAAAAGTAGGAAGGAAGATGAATTTACCTGGTGTTAGTGATTAATATTCTCCAATTAGTAAGATGTTGATTTTCAGCAAGGATGATGGGAGGGTTTTATACAGGTGACACTTTGAGAAGGTCCTTATGTAAAATGCCGTCTTTGGCTTGTTGAAACCTTTTGAATTAAGATGGATTTCTATTTTATGCAAAAGGAAAAAAAAATGCTATGAAATGCTTGATTTAATTGGGAAAAAAACCCTAACTAATTTGAATTAAGGGAAAATGCTGGTTGAGACTTGAAATGCAAAAGCACAATTTGGCAGCAGTGCTGGCTGAAAATAAGGTCGTCCTTTATGGAGATCCACAGTTTTGACAAAATGTATTCTTGATTGTTTCCTGCATACAGGGCGGGGTGACATTCAGCCCCAATTGGATAGTGCTTTACAAGATGTCAATGATAAGTACCTGCTGCTTGAAGAAACAGAGAAGCAAGCTGTCAGAAAAGCTCTGATCGAGGAGCGCGGTCGATTCTGTACTTTCATCTCGATGCTGCGACCTGTGATAGTAAGAGCTCTCCATTTTAAGTTTGTACAATTCACAAATTGGATAAGTGGCCAAAAGCCTCTAAAAAGAGTAGCTTGTTATGTCTTAGGAATGAATCTCTATAGCCATAGAAACTAGCCAAAGTTCAACCTGCATCTCTGCCTAGGAAGTGGCGAGAGCTGCGCTCGCTCTTGTAGGCATTTGGAGTAATTCAGTGACTGAACACACTGAATGCTTTCAACATGACTAATGGGAAAACAATGGGCACAAAGACTTAAGTGGGCTTGAGTTCCCTATGTGTACTGACCTGAGACGTTTCTAATGCAGTTTTTTCCACTGCTGTTTTTCTTAACGTCACATTTTAATATATATCTTCCTTACTCCTACTCCAGTGCTAGGACTGATAAATGTTTCAAGACCTCCCCTGTGTATATAATGACATTATCTGACAGATTGCAGGCTGCTTCTGTGCAGTTTTCTGGCAGCTCTTTTCCTCCTACATGACAGCTCTTTCAGTTCATTGGAAAGGTTTAAGTATATTTTCATAATCTCAGGTTGTCTGAAGCCTGGCGATGAATCGTTTGTGACTTTGTGCAAGCATGATGCATTTCTGAAGGGTCTCCAGCGTACTGGGAAAATGTTCACAGTGCTTGTTTACAAAGAGCATCAGTCTCAACAGAAAGCCACGGTTAGAGAAGTAGGGAGGTGATGGCTGAGCAGGAGGAGGTGAATTGCAGACTCTGAGGACCTGGATGATATTACCATGGTAGCTAAAGGATTACTATGGTAACTTACGGTGCTGGAATCATCCAAGTTAGCTGTTGATGTAGCTTGAGCCAGAATGAATCATAGATGTATTAATGCTCTGTACCTGTATAGTGCCTCTTATCTCAAAGTTTCCAAAAACTAGCAAAAAGTAGAAGTTTAACAGCTGTTTACGTTCAAGGTTAAAATCCTTAGGGCACATCGAAGAGTTAAATCTTTTCCAAATGCAGCAAAAATGACACTCTTTTTCTGAAGATGTCACAAAAAGAAGGCTGAGACTTATCTCATTGATGAGAGAAAGGATTTCTGGGCCTCAGAACTTAAAGCAATCTTAAAGTCATTATAAAACTCTAAATTAGTATTTCCAACCCTCTTTCATAAGCAGTGGTTGCTTAATGGGCAAAGAAAAAGCAGCTGTGCTGGGCATTCCCACAGTCATCAGCAAAAAGAAAAAGGTCATGTATTGTGTTATGGGTCTGATTTTTAAAACCAAGGCTGTGATTAGCTTTGCTCTTTTGTCCTTTCAGGAAGAAGAAATATCAATGCTAGGAGAAATAACCCATTTACAAACCATATCAGATGACCTGAAAAGTCTCACCATGGATCCACACAAATTGCCATCTTCAAGTGAACAGGTTAGCTCTTGTTACCTGGACAACATTTTTATCTGTAGCTTGTACGGTTTTCCTTTTGTGTTATGAGGAATATTGACTACTAGCATTTAGTGGCTTAATGTTATATTTTGTAGATGCTTCACTGCAGCAAGGTAATTTTTAATATAAGCCATTTAAAAAAATTGATTTTGAAGTACCAGCTGAGCGTTCCTGAAGTATTTGGTGAGACCAGTGTGGAGTGGTAGCAGTAACACTTTGGAGTATATGAAGATGCCCGGTTTCTGCTGAGAGTACATGAGGAATGAGTGTCATCTCCTCACCCTATGTTTGAGCATCCCTGTCTTTATGTGATCGCAAGATTGCTGGGATTAGATAGGTTGATAGAGTCTAACATTTCAGCATTTTTCCATGCTGTCCTTAGAATGCATAGGAAAATGTGTATCATTAAATGACTCCAAACAGGACCTTTTTCTCCAATTCTGCTGTGTGAACTCAGTTTTCTTGTCATAGCTTAATCACCTTGTCATTGACCTAGAAGTATAAAGGAGGGAAGCTCTGCGGTGGTTGAATATTGGATCTTTGATTAATTTTTTAAAATGCAACAGTTTTTAAACTCTAAGGCGGTAATAGTTTTTTTTAAGGGGGAAAAAAAAAAAAACAACCCCCGAAACAGCTTACAGCATGTGTAAAATAAATCTCCAGTTTACTTTTTAAAGACTTTTCCATTCAAATCTGAACTTCTGTGATAGCAGCCCTAGTGTTGAAGTATGGTAGTTCCTGGAAAGCCAAGGATGAAGTTGACTCTCCTGTGTAATACACACAGTGTAATTCTGGAAGAGAACTGAGAGTGGGTCAATTGGCACTGAAAGTTTGTAGTGGTGATGAATGTTGTATGACAAGCAGATGCTTTCTGTTAATAGGGGAAAAAAATTTTCCATGTCCTTGATGCTATTGATTATTTTTCATCAGGTAATTTTAGATTTGAAAGGTTCTGATTACAGCTGGTCTTATCAGACTCCTCCATCCTCTCCCAGTACTACCATGTCCAGAAAATCTAGTGTTTGCAGGTAAGTAGATCGGTAATATTTAATTTTAACCTGTTTGGGGGCAAAGGGAGGCAAGTTCAGATATGCATACTTAAATCTTAAATAACAACTCTTAATGAAATCAATCCCTCATGGTCTTTCTCCATTTAAGTGTGTGAGTGGGAATATTAAAAAGGATGGGCATGACTGAACAACTTTTAAACTCAAGACAACTTGAAGATGCTTTTGATTCAGTTCTCTTGAATCCATTTCAGATCAAAGAGCAGACTGTACTGATCTAAGCTCTGAGATTGTTCATTCATAATTTCCTTTTCTGTTTTTCATGTGATGACTTTTTAGATTATTCTAAGTAGCTGTTACTAATCAGTAAGTTAAACTGTTTGAAAAGGAAAAACAACCTTGGCAATTGCCCTATCAGTCTGGTAGATGGAAATGCTTTTTTGATACAAGGTTTTTTGACTGTTTAATGCTGTCTAATGCTGTCCTGAAATATGCTGAAACACTGGATTCTGTCTATGCTTTCTCTGTAAAAACTGTTTTCTCTCATAAAACAGTTTATTAGCATGTTGCCCCATACCCTGTTGTCTACATTTACTCTTTCCTTTTACTGAAAAGGAAGATACCCTATTGTGTATTCTGCTCAACACCTTTCTAGCTGCTCTTGAATGATTACCTTTTAGTTTGCTTTATGAATAATGTACTACAGGTTCCCTGTGTATGAGCAAAGTTATCTATAGCATGTCAGAGCAAGTGAACATGACTTCTTCTATGTACCTACTTGTCTCTGCATGCAGATATATATAAAAAAAATTCAGTACTTTTATATATATATATATATATGTGAAAACATGCATATTTAGAGCAACGAGTACAGGCTTAAAGATGCAATATCCTGAAGCTGTAAAAGAAAATGGCAAAAAACCCCAATAATCCATCATCTGTTCCTAATCAACCTCATCTTCTTGTGTGGTAAAACCTGTATGGCAACAGACTGTTGTGTATGGGTAAAATAAGGCAGAGCTCCTCTTCCCCTGCTCCAAGCCAACTTGTACATCTTGTGTGTTACATGGAATTTGTGAGCAGGAGGTGCAGTCCTCACCCATGTATCCTTTAGAGCCTTCCCTTCAGCTAGTCAGTGGGCTCCTGCCAACAAAGGTAGGAAGCTGCCTTCAGATTGATGCATCCTGCTAGTCTTGCTCAGCCACCCCAGCAGGAAACTTCAAAGGCTCCCACATTGCAGCTGTCATGTCGTTGCTGTCATTCATAGACACTGGAGATTAAAAATCAATCTCTTTATTTGAAAAATCAATTTTTTTTTTCCTGGATATTAATTTGGAGTTTTAATTCTCTGATCGTCTTTCTTACTAACTAAAGCTACATACCCAGAGGCTTGACTTCACTCAATATGCTGTCACATGCTTTTTTTCTGGTAGAAAGCCTTCATGTGAGCGGAACTTGTCCCAGGTACTCTGAAGCATGGGGTTTTGGTGGTGCTTTCAAAAGTCTCACACGTTGGCCTGCTGACTGACTGCAGTGGCATGCCTAGAGGCAGACTTTTAGATGAACTGTGATGCCCTTGGACCCCCTGCTAGAGATCACATTGAAAATTTGGGCCATGGTGCAGGAGCAACAAGGTGTAAGTCAGGAATAGGAGAGAGACAGCAGCAGACATTTTTTGTGCAAGTGCTGTGCAAATGCTAGAGAGGGCATGTAGCGATCGCCCTTCGCCCCTAACCTGACTTTGAACTCTGAGTGGTTACAGAATTTGATCATTTGAGTGAAATTCAAGGTAAAATGCCATTTTCTCTCTGGTTGCAAGGGATACTGCAGCTGCTTACAGTTCTTTACTGATATATATGTGCATATATATATTTAAATTTAATTTGTCAACATTTTTTCTTTTCTGGTTTATGCTGCCTGTTGCTGGAGACATGTGGAATGTTAATTGTACTGTATATGGGTCTCCCCCCCGCCCCCCCCCCGGCCCTTGTGTCTTTTCCTCTCCCCTTTCCTTTCTTTGTTCCTTTTGTCTCTCACAGCAGTCTGAACAGCGTTAACAGTAGTGATTCCCGGTCCAGTGGCTCGCACTCGCACTCACCTAGTTCACACTATCGCTATCGCAGCTCCAATCTGCCTCAGCAGGCACCCATGAGGCTGTCCAGTGTGTCCTCCCATGATTCTGGATTCATGTCCCAGGATGCTTTCCAGTCCAAATCGCCATCCCCCATGCCACCAGAAGCACCTAACCAGGTACGTGCAAGCATGAGAACAAAAACCTGAGCGTGAGCTGGACTCTGTAACTTGGCTCACTTTTCACACAAAGGATCTGGTGTGGTTTTGGAGTACCTTGGAGTCAGGTTAAACACTGAGGGTAAGGTTTGTCTCACTGCACTTCATCTAAAAGTTGGGCCTCTACCTGGAGTGATTTATGCTGCTTTGCAGTTAGCACTGAAGAAAGGGATGAGTTGCTCTCGGGGGATTTGTTTTTCACACTGGCCCTGGAGGAAGTGTAGATGCCTAACTTTCAGATACATACAGATGAGAAAGAGCAAGAAGTCCCACCTTACAGGCGGGAATAATGTTTACTTTATCCACTGAGGTTACCAGTTAATATCCTGCACAGATTGCAAGTTGTCAATATCTGGTGGCTGTTTACTGTGTAATGGACAAATATCGGTGCCAGAACAGCCTTCTGCCAGCCTTAGTATTGATACCGGTGGCTTTGGCATCAGAGAGACGACTTTTATTCCTCCCCTGCAAAGGGCCTGGAATACTCAAAATGCCATTAGCAGTATCATATGAAATTGGTTTTGCCGTTTTTTATGACATCCCTTTCTGTGGATAGGCTTGCTCTTTTTGACTGTCAAATGAGCACCTTGTAGAAATAAGGTTTCTGCATGAAAGTGAAAGGTATTTTTAATTCTTTATGGAACTATGAGAAATGAGTGTTTGTGTAGTCATATATGATAATGTCCTGAACCCAGTCAAATTAAGAGGATTTCACTATACATATAAGCAAAACTTTTCCAGAGCATTTTTTGGTTGCAGAAGGAAGTTGCTGCTCTATTTGTTCATGGCATCATTCCTATAAAAACTAGCTGGCCACCTGCAGGCAGAGGTTTGCATGCCTCCGTGGCATGTATCTTCCAGCACCTGAATTCTCTTTTCAGTTTTGGGGTTTTTTTAACAAATCACATGGCAACTGCAATATTTTTTAAACAAAGCTGAACTGCCATCTCGCATTATAAATCCCATCATAAATCTTAGTTACAAACTGAAGTGGACCTAATATTCTGTTGTTGAGTATCACTCATTTTTAATACACCCTGAGGTCACGAAGAAGATTGTCCTTTAGTTTAATAAATATAGTTGCACTCCTTTTCATGTGTTGGGGAGTAGATGGTTTTGTAAGCAATGATAACTTTAATCCTCCCAGTCAGCAAGCAGCCAACAATTTCAGTGTTAGCGGTTACCAAGTGTCACCTGCACACTTAAGCTACTCCTAGACCACCTTTGACAGCACACAGACCCTTAATTCTTGCAGAACATTTAGTAAGTAGCACGCTTAGTGAAATTTTTAGGGTATCATCCAAAACAACACTGGTTCATTTAGGCTTGGAACATGTTCTCAAGGGAAGCTCAACAGTTTTTTAATATATTTACCTCTCTCATTTTAATAGAAATGCTTTGTTTTCAAATGAATACATCTTCTGCACTGTCCCCAGTCTGGACACATCAGCATTTTTTTGTAGATGACATCCTGAAGAACTTGGTGCACACTAATAAAATGAATGTTTTGTTTAGATTGGCTATGGCTAACCTAAGTGAAATGCAAAAAAGTAAATGAGCAATAATAAAGTAGACTGGAATAGTAACAAGGTAAGGAAGTTGACTTTTAAGATAACGTACATCAGTTATACATGCTAGCATCATCTTTGGTTTTCATAGTATCCACTGCACCTGCATAAAAGGGCAGTAAGCTACATGATGATGCTATGTTTGCAGATGAGGATGTAAATTTGCAATTGCCCTTAGCATGGAAAAAACCCAACACCTCTCTTTGCAAGTTCCCCTGTTAAGCAGGGGGGAGAACTTAGGCTGGTATCAGCTGGAAGAACATCCTGAAAGTTGATGGGAGTCACGCTGATTTACACCAGCTAAGTTCATATGCTTTCACTTCATTTTAGAAGCTGTCCATAAAGTTGCAAACTGATCCAAGCATCACTTGAGCTATTCATGAGCTGTAGAAGGCTGCAGCAGTGTGGCGTTGACAAGTGTAGTGTGTTGGTATAACAAGTAGGTATGTGCTCTGTATGTCTCTAGTTCTGTATACCTTTACGCAGAGGAAAAGGTAACAGATCATTGCCTGGCCGCTTCACCTTCGCTTAAGTGTCTTGCTTTGTATGTTCAGCACTAAGTAAAATGTGTGTGTTGTGCTGACAGATAATTGTGATCGTGAGCTTACCGAGAAGCTGTTCAATTTACAGCGTTATTTCATGTTGTGTGTCTCTAACCAACTGACAGGTCTTCCTTGTGGTATTGTGCTTTTGAGGCTCGGTGGTGGGTGGGGAGGAGCAGCAATATGGGCTGCTGACTGTTTCTAAAACGCTGATGTCATTGTTTCTAGTAGTGACACTGAGAAAGCAGAAAAGCAAGCTCTGGAGTCAACAAAGGAAATTAAAAGCGATAGATCTTGTGCAGGTGGACATTTTGCTGATGTTTGCTGGCTGTGTGCTGTGGCATCTACTGGCAGCAGCAGTTTTGAAGGCAACAAAGCCCATTTTCTTTTAATAATGGACTTAAAAAAAAAAGGGGGCCATATAAAATTCCCATGTTATGGGAATGAGACTATATAAGCTATGTGAAGCTTTTATGCTCTCATCTACATTTTAGACAAGCAAGCGTCACTGAAAATTAAACTGAATTTATTAAAAAACACAGATTGGGGGGAGGGAGAAATCTCAAACAAGGGTTAAGTAGTGATTTAAGCAAGATACAGACTATACCAGAGGAGAGATGACTGGCAAAATGAAGACTGCTTTTCAGCCTAGAGTTGCTGAGTAGTAAGTCTTTACAGTTATCACACTCTGCATAGAAGATAGGAAAAAGAGCAATTATAAAACCAGGCTCTGACTTTACACTGGTTTAGTATGATATCTTTTCTGCAGCGTTGCTGTTAACATCACTGGGAGTAAAAGTGTTAGCCCGTATCAGATAACTGTACAGGTGTTGTGGTTTAACCCCAGCCAGCAACTGAGCCCCACGCAGCCACTTGCTCGCTCCCTTCCTGTGGAATGGGGGAGAAAATTGGGAGGGTAAAGGTGAGAAAACTCGTGGATTGAGATAAAGACAGTTTAATAGGTAAAGCAAAAGCCATGCACGCGAGCAAAGCAAAACAAGGAATTCCTTCACTACTTCCCATTGGCAGGCAGGTGTTTAGAGCCATCCCCAGGAAAGCAGGGCTCCATCACGCATAATGGTTACTTGGGAAGACAAAACGTCATCACTCTGAACATCCCCCCTTTCTTCCTTCTTCCCCCAGCTTTATATGCTGAGCATGACGTCCTATGGTATGGAATATGCCTTTGGTCTGTTGGGGTCAGCTGTCCCAGCTGTGTCCCCTCCCCACCACTTGTGCACCCCCAGCCTACGGGCTGGTGGGGTGGGGTGAGAAGCAGAAAAGGCCTTGACTCTGTGTAAGCACTGCTCAGCAGTAACAAAAACATCCCTGTATTATCAACACTGTTTCCAGCACAAATCCAAAACATAGCCCCATACTAGCTACTATGAAGAAAATTAACCCTATCCCAGCCAAAACCAGCACAACATGTGGAAAGGTCACTGTAAAATGCTTTAATCTTAATTAAGCAAGTGCTGCGTTTGGGCATAGCTGAACAGCTGAAAAGCATCACAGGGTCTCTTTCTGGAGCGGAACAGTTTCTCTAAATGCGAGACTTGAGGTCAGCCCTGGCCAGCGTTGCCCGTGGCATGGACTGACACCATGTAAAGCCCTTCTGACAGTGCTGCTGCTAGGAGCACAGAGTAGCTCTTGGATGAACATCCGACATGGCTGATGCCGCTAAATGTACACTTTGCCCTATGTAGTAGACAAAGGCCTGAGATACCTGTGATGAAGTAGTATGGTAGTAATACAGTTATGTTTGATTTAGGGGGATGATAATAGAAGCAGCCACTGGAATCCAGTGAACACACACGGGCGAAGCGATTATACAGTTGGATTTTAGAGCCTGGTTATGACTTGGTGGGCATGCAAGCAAGGGGAGAGAAAGAGAAAGAAGCAAATGAAGGAAAAAAAACCCTGCTGATGTGCTTTCAAACAGCAGAGGACTAAGTCTTTATTCTTAGAATATTCTGGAAATCGCTTTTCCGAAACAGTGAAGTAGAGGGAAACTAGATGTGAACTTGCTTCCACGTGTACAAACTAGCAAGTTGGAAAGATTCTGCTTTTGAGGAGACTGCATTTCTTGAAATGGCTTGAAGTTAGAATAGGGGAAATACATGGTTAAAACTATTCAGTTTTCCTTGTAAATTAAGAAATGTTCCTAGATTAGACCTTAAAAAAAACCCAGCAAACAACTGAAATGTATGTCAGTTGTCACCAGGTGTTTTTCTCCTAAATTTCCTCTTCAAATTAGGTTTCTCAAGGGTTTGTCTCTGACTAGAAAAAAGGGGTCAGTAGAGACATGTTCCCGGAAGTGAGACAAATTGAGGAGGTGACCTTGAGTCACTATCCAAAGCTTTTTGAAAGGTAACTGGGGAGTCTTCCGCTGACTGCAGAGGGACATTGGGCTCTGGTCAAGCTCTTCATTATGATTCGGTCTCCTGGGAAAACCTTGCCCAGGAAGCCCTGTCTAGTAGTTGAGGAAGGGAAGGGGTTAAGAAAGCAATACTATATTTGAATGGAAAACTTAGGAAACAAAGGATGCAAGTAATCCAAGATAACTGCGGTCCTTTTATAGGCTAGTAGGACAACAGATGGAAAACATAATCATAAGTCCAGTAGCCCAAAATACAGCCTTTTTTTTTATGTCCTTATTGGAATTCTTACATACCACACCAAGCAGCGGGGTACTATCCAAGAACAAGCTGTGGCACAATGTTTGAGAGACCAGATACCAAGCTACATATGTATAACGTACATTTGAGGAACTGCAGAGCACAGTTTTAGCTTTCTGCTGCTACTGTTAACTTCAAGCTTTTTCTCAGAAGAGGTGGTTTGAGAGCAGAGCAGAACCACCATTATCACAGCTGTGGAAAAAAACCCCAATAATCTCCCAGGGTTAAAATGGCTAAAATGAAAGAACTAATTTTAAAAATTATTCAAACTAAACAATCATTTTAAAAAGGAATCGACTCAAATAAATTGAAAAAATCCCATAGTCAAATTTCTTACTCCACGGGATGTGAAGTAGAAATTGCTCTGCCTGGTGTTTGCCTGGGTGTGTGCTCCCAGGAGTGTGTGCACCCCCAGGAGTGCGTGTGCCTGTGGGTGTGCATCTAGAACAAGCACTCAAAAGTCTGGAGACTTTTTGCCCAAGCAGGAACTGTGCAGTTTCTGTTTTCAGCCCCTCATGTACTTTCTGCTAAGAAATGAACGGTGGTTTGTGCTTCCCACACCGGAGTCCGACCATTCAATACTGTTTCTGCAGTCTGACCCAGGCAGCCTTTGACCTGCTGCCGCTTGCGTTTTCTTTACTCTTTTTCCTTCAGGAGTTCAATATTATTCTGCCTCCTTCTCCATCATTTTCTTACTGTTTTAATCCTTTTTTTAGCAAGACCAGAGGCTCCCCTTCCCTGTGCAATGCAAGGTTCTCAAGACGAGGAGACCCTGTTTCCCTACCACCACCTCTTGCATTTCCTTCAACTACCGAGGTGTTTTCCCCATGGCATCTTGATTCATCCTTTGTCTAGCTTTGCTTGCTGAAAATGGCCATGTTGAGTTAGTGAGAGAGTCCTTTCATCTTTTTTTCACCTTGCAGTCACTTTATTGCAAAAATAAGTTCACCACTTCCAGTCTTTTTTCCCATATGCCAAGTAAATGGAACAATTCTTTGCATCATCAGAGTTTGCATTTTTGGCCTTCTTCCATCTGGTTGCTACATGCAGCTTTGTTGCTAATAAACCTCATTTATGACCCATTTCAACCATTGCTTGACATAATCTTGTGAAGTTTCTGGCTTGTAAACAGGAATAGTCTATCAGGTGTAAAATTCAAATTCTCACTTATCATGATGGGGGAATCTGCAGAAAACAAGGTGGCATGATACTGTATTTGGAACTCAGATCCTTCACTGTCTGTCCTGCCATGTGCAGAGTATGCAGACCCAGGAGGGTCTTTCAGGCCATAAGCATGAGGTTTCAGAAAACATTTTCTGAAATTACATTTTTCTCTCTCTTTTTTTTTTTTTTTTTTTTTTGCCAAAGTGTTACACTAGTGTGAGTGTTCTCATGGGGCTTTTCAAACAGTTTCTTTTGCTGAGCTACCTGGAATGTCAGGCAGAACTTGGAGTTTTAAAAGCTAATTTTCTATAATGTATTTTTCTCTAAGGATAGAAAAAATAGGCTCATCTCCATTTAGTGTACTGTGGTTATGTCTGATGGCAGAGTCAACTGTAGCTCATGTTTGTCAGTGTTCTTATTTTTAGAGGTTTTTCTCCTGTAAAAGGAGTTGCATTAAATCAAGAATGTGACAAGTTCCACAAAACATGAAGCCACTGCATCATCGGGTACCCCACTGCGTACTTTTCACTTCTCTCTTTAATAGCTACATGTCATTTGTTGTAGTTTCTTCTGATCTTACGTTCACGTCGACTCTTACTGCACTTTGAATACAAGCTTTGTTAGCTGAGCTTACTTGTACCCTCAACACATTTGACAGGTCACCCACAGATCTGCTCTCATGTCAGCAGAAGATGGGATGTGCAATATTTCTATAAAATAATCCACCACGTTACATACTTTTTAAAATTTTTTAACAGCCTTTTTGAAGTTTCACTTAAATCCAGAGTTTGCTAGTAAGCTCAAGATGCTGATACTGTATTGGCTTCTCAACAGCCCCAGTAGTGTTTGCCAAAATCCTTACGGTGATGGTGTCCCGTCTCAGGAGACCGACCTAGGCAATTAGCTATACATTCCTTATACATAGCTTCTGGTGAGCAGTGATACAACTTCTGGGTGTTAGCAGTGATTAGTCCTCTACGGTGTCTGTTATCCAGCTATCTTCTTATTGCAGACTCACCCCAAGGTCTCATCTAAGGCTAACTGATGAAATTTTATTTCAGATGAGATTTCCCTTCCTCTTCAAAATGTCATTCCTTGAAATCTGAAGCTTTGCTACAAAAACTTGATACAAGAGCGCATTCTTTCTGCTGTCATAAAATAAAATGCGCAGGATATCCTTAGATAGACTTGCTTCACAGGTCTTGGACTACCAAAGGATGAATTAGTCTTGCTGGTGTTGAATTTCCTGACAGTGAATAGAGCTCAGTACTGCCCTGACAACTTTGCCAGTAGTCTTGACCATTTCCAAGCACTCAGTTGGACCTGCACACACACCCCTACTGAGGGGGATGCCACTTTCAAGGGGGAGATATATAGATAATATATATAATCTATATATATGAGCATTGTAGTTGGTAAAACTGTCCACGTGGTTATTCACCTTGGCCTGCCTGAAAGTGAATTAGATGTTGTTGTAGAGGTCTTACAGCAGCAAATGTGCATAGAGGCGTGCACTGAAAATTGAGGAGAAGTTCCTGGATAGGAGCAAAACGTTTGAGGTGGTTGATGGACACTATGTTCTGCATTTTCCTTTGCTCTCCAGCCAAGCCTGTGATATTTTCTCTCTCTGCTGTTAAGAGAAAGTGGGTGGCAAGCACATGCCACCATTTATGCACTCAGCAGAGTACATGTACCTTCATGTTGGCTGCTGGGCAGAAAAGTTTGAGTCAGACTACTTTTGGTGTATGCATACTACCCGCAGAGGCACATGCATACAGATAATGCACTTTGGAAACCTCCAGTTTTGGTAAGTATCACTTCTTTCTCTGTTTCATAATATTTGAACTCAGGTGAGCTTTTCACAAGCACTTTTGCAGATCAGAATATCCGAGAACTTGTGAATGTAAGTGATGTTTGCTGCTCCATGTTTTAAATCTAAACTTTGTGTCTTTGAAGCACTGATGATCTGCTTTTCTGTATAAATCAGTTGTCTCAGTATATTGCATGTTTGGACCGTAGGACCTCAGCTCCCTCAGCTTCTTGCTCTGAGAGAGCTAACAGAATTGAGACGCTGAAATTGCAATGAGGAGTTGAGATCGCTGCCTCGATTCCCTCATTCTCAAGCAGCGTGGCAAGTTCTCGCATTAAGCAAATGGCTTATTTTGTTTCTCATAGATTTCCTGAACATTAGCAATGTTTTTGAGTAGTTTCTAATTGATTTTTAAAACCCTAACCCTTTGCTTCTCTCATCCTTCCCTCTCTCCTGTGTGTGTCTCTGTGTATGTGCTTTTTGTCTTTTTTTTTGTGTGTGTTTTTTTTTTTTTTTTCCTTTTTTGGTGGCTTGTGTATCCTTTCCTTGCGTTGCGGTGCTGTTTTACGCTGCAGAATTCGTCCAGCTCTGCCTCTTCAGAAGCCTCTGAAACCTGCCAGTCAGTGAGCGAGTGCAGTTCCCCCACCTCAGTCAGCTCAGGCTCCACCATGGGGGCTTGGGCCTCCACAGATAAGGTGAAAAACTTAATCTCAAAGACATATAAATCTACTAGCTCGTTATCCAAACCTAGCAACATTTAGACAAAAAAAAAACCCGTGCATGGGACGCAGCCGGGTTTCCTCTCTGTGAAGATGAGAATAGGAACTGTTGTATGCTCCCTTAGAAATGAATCTGTTTGAATAAACCACAGTGACAGTTGCCTTTAAAATAGCTGCTAGGAAGAAGCTACAAACTGGGCATTTTACAGAGGTAATTTTCTAAGAAAAGCTCATTGTCCACCTTTTCTACTCAAAGAGAATGTGGAACTCTGCGCAAACCCAGCTGGTTGCCTAACAAAGAGCATCTTGCCCAGGGTGTACTGTTTGTGGCTTCTCCCCTCTCTCCCATTAGGTGGCACACATTACAGTGAGCAATTGGGGTTTGTTTTTGACCAAAACAAAAAGGAAAACAAAACACACGTGGTTGGAATAAATTACGGGGGATACACTCTGAATTGGGGGAGGAAGTGATAGCGGTCTCCATTCTCATCTGGTAAATCCTTGCTGTTGTTTTTTTCTTTTTTTTTCTTCCATATCATCACACAGCCAGAACATGTCATTTTCAAAGGCTGTATGCTTTTCCTCTCTGTCCAGCTACATAGAATAAACTCTACCAATGCAAATGCCTCCAGTATTGGAAATGTTTTGTTTCTGTGTCCGCAGTCTGCAGGGTACTTAAATTGCAAAGGCTTTTTCACAGTGTGCTGCTTTCATGGACAGAAAGCAAAGCTGCTCAGCCTGGAGACAATGACTGCTAGATTGATGTCTGAAATTTGTTATACCAAATAACAATTTTCAAGCAATCTCACTTCTGAACCAAGCATTGTATCAATTTTCAGTTGTTTATTTGCAGCAAAGCTAAGATTTTTCTTTCTTTTGTTTTAATATACAGAAGTTTTTTCCCTAGAGCATCAGAGTTGCAGTATATTTTCATATTCATTCTGTTTATATTAATTTCTCTGTTTTTGTTTGTTTATTTGTTTCGTTTCCAGTTGTCTAATGGGTTTTATCACTGTAGTTTATCAAGTGACCCATCCGTAGCTTCAGTTGGTGCAGGTCCTTTCCCTCATTTCCCGCCTGTCTCCCGCGCGTGGACTCGGGCTCCCTCAGCCCTCCTTCCAGACTACGTTCATTATTACACCATTGGGCCAGGCATGTTACCATCATCTAAGATCCCTAGCTGGAAGGTTTGTGTTCCTTTTGTTGTGGCAGTCCTCACCTCCTCATACCAACAGTGTGCACACGGCAGTTGTTGCTACCTTTAGACCATGTAATTACTCGTTGATTTGCTCTGTTTAATATCACTCTGAATGGGCACTGCATGGTGATAATCAGAGAGCTAAAATCTGGTAGTGGATATTTCTGAATGACCTTGTCTATTCTGGCACTGCCTAAAACATACTAAAGCTGGCATCACCTAGGTAGGAAGGAATAGTTTAACTCTGGAACATTGGTGAAAGCACTCTGGGCTCTATTCAGCGAGAAAAGAGCTTGTTTAGCACCGTCAAAGCACTCACTTGAGCAGGGAAGTGCAGGCTTGGCATCCAGTTGGCTTAGTGAAACCATACATTGAACAACATGATGTTCTCGCTGTGGTGGCTGTGCTTGGCCCCCGCCTTGGCTGTAGGTAGGCATGCTCTTGTAGATCCAGCTGGAGTGGTTTAAGAAGGCGCTCATCACCAGGTGAGCCTAAGTGGTGATGGAAGCTATCCTAGCTTTACTGCCACAGACTGAAAGTACTCACCCAGCTTGTTTTGCTCTCTTGGGTGAGACCACCAAAAAAGTCAGAGCGCAGTACTTCTTTCAGTTGCTCCAGCTGGATCTGCAGGGATCTTCCTCAGCATCAAGATGTCTCTGCTCTGCCAGAGCATTTGACTCTCATCCCTGCCTGGCGATTCCCCTGGGAGGCTCTGCCCCAGAGCAAGGGGAGAAGGTCTCTTGTCTGTTGCCCTGAATCTTTACAAGGCTGATGTGCAGTTGATAGTAGCTGCACAGGTCTTAGATGCCTGTGGATGGTTATATGATACTGCATATGCATTGTGGGACCTTCTTATACATGTAAATTGAGATACCTTGTTACAGATCCCCCTAATCTCTCTCTCCAGCAGCTGGAGACTGTTGAGACATACACACAGGGTGGCCACAGTGGCCTTGGGGCTTCAGGGTTATTAGTTGTGTCTATGCTGGAAGCACTTTGCCAGTATATTTCACAGCAAAATGCTTACAGCAAAGACACAGCTGTTGAGGCAAAGCAGAGTTTCATATGTGTTAATAAAAGGAAAACACCAGTTTGCACAAGGGGCTTCTGTCAGTACAGCTGCCTTGCACTTCTCATTCCCTGGACTGAGACTCATGTCAGTAAAAATCTATAGCGTGGTCTTAGCCCGTCATTAATTATTTATCAGAAGGCTGTGCGGAGGCTGCCCAGCAGCCAGCTGCTGCCAGTGGTGGGGTGTGTGGCTCGTTCTCACGCACAAGTTGTTTCTTCCATTTTTATTTTTAAAGCACCCATTGTCTTGGTGAGGGAAAACTCTCTTAGGATTGGGCTTGCCCCTGCAGCAGCTCGCATCTGGGGAGCTGCTGCTTAGCAGTGGTTCTGCGTCCCAGCACAGGTCATGGATCAGTCCTGCTCTTTGTGTGCAACGTGTGGTTTCTGGACACCCTCAGGACTTTGCTTAATAGAGCCCTGAGTGAATATAGCCCTCGTGGCCTGAGGAATTTCTGTTTCAAATTTGGCACCAGTAATTCAGAGTAAAGTTAGTCTTTCTTCTGTACTGATCATTATTATAAACTAGATTTCAGCTAGTAAGTAAACTGAGAGATCACTCAGAGTAACTTGCTCCTCTAGTGTGTATCAAAAATCTGTCCAAGCCTAATTTTTCAGAATTGGAGACATGCGTAACAGCACATAATACTAGAACTCGTGTACATCTAGAACAGTTACGTCACTGATTGGACATTTATGTGTATTTTCTGCTGTGTGCCAGTGATTTTTGCATTTGAATTTCTGAAAATACGGGCTTTAACGCAATGGAATTTCATTTTGAGAAAACTATAGTATTAAAATGTTAAATATCTTCATGTAAGAACACTTAGGTAGAATAGGAAATTTAGATTCCCTTTAATAAAGGAGATAGGTTTTAGAAGTGAAGATTTTTTAATATCCTCAAAATTAATTTATTTCTCGCCTTATTCAGAAAAGCATATCCAGTTTGATACGTGATCTGTTGCATTAAAACTGCCCTTTTGCATAGTTCTGCTTGTAATTAAGGAACGATTACTGATGAAAGCCATCACTAACAAGCACATTTCCTTAGGACTGGGCCAAACCAGGCCCATACGATCAACCAATGGTGAACACGTTGCAACGTCGCAAAGAAAAACGCGAACCGGATCTCAATGGAGGAGCTCAGAGCGGACCACCCGTGCCCCCTGAGGAGGCCCAGAGACCTCGGAGCATGACGGTGTCGGCTGCCACAAGGGTGAAGCTCTAATTTTGAATACGCTATTTGGTGCAAAGGAAGTGGATGTGCTAGCTCCTGCCAGTACTTTTTTGCCATGCTTCATGTTGGCACGTGTTTATCCGACAAGCCGGACTGGTGTGGTGTTGGGGTGGTCAGTGGAAGTGACATGAGCATGAGAGAATATGCCATTGGGTATTGGCATTTGTAGGGCAACGGCATCCAAAGAAGCGTCTGTTTCTTTGAAGCCCTGGCAAATGGTTGGATGCAACCCTGTTGGGTTGCAATAGTGACAAGCTCCGCTTGGGAGGAGAGACAGCTAAAAGTTGGTGAAGATTGATTAACCCTTCTAGACATAATGAGTCTCCTTTCTGTGTGTAACCAGCAGGGGGAGGAGATGGAGGCCTGCGAGGAGCTGGCACTCGCTCTGACGAGAGGGCTGCAGCTGGACACCCAGAGGAGCAGTCGGGATTCCTTGCAGTGCTCCAGCGGCTACAGCACCCAGACAACAACTCCGTGCTGTTCAGAGGACACGATCCCATCTCAAGGTACCCATCCGAGAGATGTTCTTTTTCAGACCGTTCCCAGCCTGGCCATCATACACTCACCCCATGGTGCCAAGGAGCTATATTCCAGCAGCTATTGCTCATTGGCTTTGTAGTCAGCTGGGGAGAAAGGGGTGGATGTTGCTGTTGTGAAGTTTTTTCCAGCTTGGAATGTAGCCTGGATTTATTAACTAAATAGAAACCTGGATTGCTGCATGGTGTTCTGAACAATCGTATTTTCTTGTGCATTGCTAGAATGAGTTTTCGCTCAAGGATGCTACCATTTTAAAGAAGATGTTGGAATTATATTTCATGGGTTAAGTGGAATGACACTAGTATTGCATCATACACTTCTTGTGGTAGTAGTGTCCTTTCTGAGCTATTGTCTTAGCAAATATGCACTCATGAGCTTTGCTTTCTCATTCTGTCAGTACTCTGAATCTGCTCTTGGTTTCCCTTTGTAACCTTTTATTTCCTACCTAAGCAGAAATTTTGTAATTGGAAAAAGAATCCACTGGAGACCTTAGGTTGGGCATACCTGGGAAGCTGCAATAAGGTGTTGGGTTTTGTACCCTGTTTTAGAACCACCAGCAAGCTGAGAGGGACTGAGTTTGGTGTTTGCAGTTCAGCAACCACCTTGTTTGTTCAGCTGAGGTTGGTTGTGCTGTGCAATCACAAGAGGCAGTAGGGCTTGCAGAGGGCCTAGCTTGGCTCAGCAGTTACGTGGAAGGGGAGGAACCCAATGCAATTATTAAAGCTGAGGCTGAGTTTTCAGAGCTGACAGCTGGGATTTACTTTGCAAAATAAGCAAATTTGCTGCTGAAATCACTGTTACACAGTCCCCTGAGCCCCACGTTGCCTAGTCTAAAGTACACTTTTTAGTCACTGACTGGTTTAAGTATTTATATCTACAAGTGGTAGCATATGGCTTGTAGGATGCTGGGTTTGGTATCTTAATGTTGGCAACAAACACTGAGTCTTCGTTACTTAGTTCTTTTCAGAGAAGGTACTGAGTGTAGAGTTCTCTTTCACAAGAGATGCGGGCACCCTGGAAGCTTTAGGGTCGATCTGCTGTAGTGCCTTCAGCCATGCGGTCTGAGAATCTTGGTCACAATATCTCAGGCTTCCTTCCTCCTAAAGGTGAAACCTCCCTTAATTGTTATTGACCTCCAGGCTTTTTTGGTTATATATACTTTTTTGGTTATACATACTTTAGACTTACTGACGTGACTCAGCTGTCTTCTCCAGCTTGTTCCTAACTCTGTCTTTTGGCATCAGTTTCAGATTATGATTATTTCTCTGTAAGTGGTGACCAGGAGGCAGAACAACAAGAGTTTGACAAATCTTCCACCATCCCAAGAAACAGTGACATTAGCCAGTCCTATCGCAGAATGTTTCAAACCAAGCGTCCTGCTTCCACCGCAGGTCTGCCAACCACGCTTGGACCGGTCATAGTCACCCCCGGTGTTGCCACCATCAGACGGACCCCTTCCACCAAGCCTTCAGTCAGACGTGGTACCGTAGGAGGAGGTCCGATTCCAATCAAGACGCCAGTGATTCCTGTCAAAACACCAACTGTCCCTGATATTCCAGGGGGGCTGCCCGGCACCCTCACTGGGACAGAAGAATGTCCCGAGCAAAGTCCCGAGTCTCTGGCAGCAGGAGATAGTGGGCAAGGTGTCACCAGCATGCCCTCATCCTCATGGAGCGGACAAGCATCTGTCAACCCTCCACCATCAAGCCAGAAACTGAATGCTGCTGATGAGCAGAGGCAAGCGGTTCCTGAGAGCGAGGGGGAAGAAAGCGACCGGGATGGTGTCAGCACCCTCGCGCCCACGGGCCAGCCGGAGATCGATGCCGGAGACCTGAGTCCTGGGGATGTCCCGCAAGGTGAAGACATGCTGAACGCCATTCGGCGTGGTGTCAAACTGAAGAAGACGACCACGAATGATCGCTCAGCACCTCGTATTTCCTAGGAATGGAAAAGCTGCCAGAGTACTAGCCACCGAGAAGGAACTGTGAGGAAACTAATTTGTCTCTATCCATTCCAATCTGTAATCAATGAATTTTTTTAAGATACTCGGTAACAGACAGTCTGAAAGTACTCTAAAAGAGAAAACAAGGTGAAAGAGCATAGTAAGACATAATCTTCACTGGTGTTTTAATTTGTAAATATCAATGATTTTGTTTCTGCATTTTTTTGATCTAAGTTACACTTTTAATTTTTTCTGAAGGTGCCAAATCCCATTTACCTTTTTTATAACTCTCTTTGTAAAGTTTTAAATCATAGGAGAAAAAAAATGTCGAGTAGTTAACTTCAGCAAAGGGATTTAATGAAAATTTGGCTTTTTTGCAAGCTTTTGTAGAGCGTCTTGTAATAGTGAGGTTAAAAAACAAAACAAAACAATGGGACTCACTTTAAAGTTAAGTCAAGCTGTAAGGAACAGATCCTCATTTAAGTATTAAAAAAAGAGTTTGAAAAGCAGGAATAAAAATTGTCAATAAAAGCAATATATAATGCAAGGAAGAAACCTGCAGTTGGTAGAGTATTTGGGGGGTAGTGGGGGGAGGGGGGTGGGAGATGCCATCAAAATAGCAGATGCTGTTGCACAAAAGTAGCCTAGTAGGATTAATTACTAGTAGCTTCATGGTAAATGCATCAGAATAAGCCATATTGGATTGCAGTGTTTTGTTTCTGTAGGGTGTTTTAAAGACTGGGTTTTTTCCACATTTCTTTTTTGACTGCACAGCAACAACTCTCAGTCACATGCATGCAGCCTTAATTGTGTAGGCTTGGTTCTTCCACCTTCACTTTTTGTTCCACTCATCCTTTCACTGAATACAAACAAGGACAGGCTTAAGGCAGTTACAAATGTGAAAACATTTTTAAAAAGCAAGCAGGGAGTTCTTAGATATTATCAAAATGCCTTTTTCTGACTGTGCCCAGCAGGCTGGGCACCTTGGAAAGCCCAAATATTTTGAGAAAACACTTAACAATTTGACAGGTGTAACCAGCTTGTGATCTAATAAACTGCGAATGTTTCTTTCCAATACAGGGGCTTGTTTTTCTTAACTTCTTTTAAATGGCAGTTGATTGGCTTTTCTTAAATACCAAAAAGAAAGGGGTGAAGGGTGGGGGGTGGGGAGAGATACTGGTTTTTTTGATAATAGCAGGAGTCTGACCACTATATTCTCTTTTTTTGTACTTTAAGTCATGTGTTTTTGGAACGCTATTGATAGAATTATTACAAGTTGGATTTTTTCCTTAAAGTAAAAGTAAGTTATTGCTGCAATACCCGTCTCCTAAAGCTGATAGAAATATGCAGACCCCAGGGCACAACACATGTTCCCATCAGTCCTGAAGGATGCCATCTGCCCACCCACAGCAGACCCACGCATGGGTGGACACCAGACTTGCGCATCCGGGATTGTTTAAAAATGCACCAAATAATACATATAAGGGGCTAGTTTCCGCCACACACTCTGCAGATTTCTGTTGGCTCTAGACTTGCCTACATAACCTCTTATGCTTTAATACATACCTGCATTGGATGTGAAATTTCTAGTAACTGTGTAGTCGCTGTGTTCTATATAACATTTTACACTGCTGTGGTTGCTAACCTTTTTTTTTTTTGTTATGGCTTAAAAGCAAAAAAAAAGGCATGATTCTTAGAAAATATTAAACCTTCCTTTCTTTGAAAAACAAGCTCCTTATTACAGAATATAATAAACAGTAGTGCCTGTGGTGTAGCCCACCAATCTTGATACAGTAGCTGATGCATTGTGCAAATGAGGCTTTGAGATGGTTTTTGCATAAACAAAAACTGCTAGGAGATAATCTCAATAGTTAAAAGTGTTATTTAAACCTTTGAAATAAATGGATGTAACTGTACCTGAGTACAGCTTTTCACTTGTTTAGTTCTTAAACGTTAGTATAATCAGTAAAATTTAATATAAAATGTTGCCAAATTCAATGTAGAAAGAATGTGACGAAACACTTTGGATAGTTCTATTGTTTGTGTTTTTGCATATTGTAAAAGCAGTGTCACAGCTAAAAAATAAAATGTTTCTAATGGTAAATTATTGTGGTTTAGTTGCTAGTTTGTACTGAGAGTTGACCTCTCCCTGTGCAGTTTTTTGTTCTAAACTGGTATAAATAATTGCTGTAAGTGTGTCTCCCTTCTACATTGTAATGATTGCTTAAGCCTACATTATAAATAAAGAACTGCTGGAAAACTTCTGTATTTCAGTTTTTAAAGACTTTCTGCTTCCAGAGCTTTGGATACAACGGCGTCCTTCATCAGACTTCTGAAGAGCACGCAGGTTCCATCTGCGTGTAACAGAAGCAAGAGAGAATTAGAAAATAAGTAAATAAAATCGCATATAGCTATGCTTTACTGATGTGGACTGGAAGGGTAGTAGCATAGCAAAGGTGCACTGCTAACAGTGGAAATTCCCATTAAATAATAACTGATGACATTTCTCTGTCCCTCGCTGTTGTTACCTGGCCAGGAAACACAGATAACTCAACATGTTTGTGCATCTGCTTCAGTGCTGGACTGCGGTTCCTTTTGCCAGAGGAGAAAAGTTGCTCCTGTCAGCGCTGCCCATGCTTACAGCCAGAATTTATCAAGCACACCACCAGTGTGTCTCCCCCACGCCCCTGAGTGACTGAAGACTTTCTTGTGTTCAGCTTTCTTAGGAATAAAGGTAGAGAGGGAGGACATTGCTCCCACTTGCAGCTACCACACAGTGGCCTAATTTATTTCCTTGCCACTGTGATACTCATTTTTGTCCAGAGGTTTCCATTTGTCATGAAGACGTTAAAGGAAAACTCAAGGTGGTTTGGCTGGAAATATGTCCCATCTCCAAAAGGATGATACAGTTTCATCCCCCTCTCTCTCTGCAGCTGTGTCTCTCATATTGCTTGGCCAGGCACTCTCATTTTGAAGTTTTTTCCTGCTGCTTCTACAGTGAATCCAGTTCACTTGCAGTTGTGCATGTACAATGTTTCTTTTGTTGTGGGGTGGAGGTTTGTTGTTGTTGTTTTTAATGCTGGGATGTGGGGTATCCATCATGTTAGGGAACATCAGTCAGACCTGCTCAGGTGTTCATGAGTCAGGTGGGACTTTTTGCTCTGTTTTCTGGCTCCCAAAAAATGTGGTTGGTTGGCTCACTGGGAGGGAGGGTGCAAAATCGCATGTAATTAAAAAAGGAGTATTTGGTGTTTGCATAATTTCTGAATGTAGTTACCAGACAAGAAAAGCACAGGAATAGGGTTTTGGGGGAAGGTGAGGCGCAGGAAGAGGGGACAGGTTTTGTAAGCTTGTATTTGTCTGAATAGAAGTTAAGACCCACTTGGTGTACACCTGCTGACTGCTCGGACTTGGCTCTACCCCACGGTGGTGTGGAGCACTCTGGCACCAGCCTGCCCGTACTGCCAGCACTTGCCCAGTTATGGCTCCGGCTCTGAGCTGAGGGCTGCTTGTGCCGGGCTGGGGGAGACAGCAAAGTGGGCTCAGGGACAAGACCGGTCAGCTGGGTTTGTCCTGTGATGTTGTATTTCCCTATGAATTTTGCCCACATCTGGGTTTGACCTTTCATATTCAGGCCAATGCAAGTAGCTGCTAAAGCAAATCAGTGTTTGTGATTTAGGGGAGTGCAATGCTGGCAGAGCAGACCCTGTATCAGAAGCCTGTAAGTCAAGTCAGAAAAAGGGGCACAGGTTGGACCTCCTGTGAGCAAGTACCTTCAGTATTGAAAAGCAGCAGAGAAAAGCACCAATACCCAAGTGCACAGAAGACACAGCTCCGTGCCGAGTAGGTAAACAGGCTAGAGGTGAGGGGTGCGCTGAACTGCCATGCTGGCAACGGGCCCACCTTAATTCTGCTACTGCCTTTGGACTAACAGAGGGAGAGAACAGATCCAGCTCCTGGTAAAACTGAAACTTGCAACAGTGGAACATGTGAAATTTTTTTTTTTTTTTTAATTTTTCCAAAATTCAGGCATATTTTAGCATTTAGGCTTACTGAAGAGGGCCAGGTAAAATTTCTAAAAAAACCAGCCAGATTAAAGCCTTTTCTTATACCCAAGCTAAATATGTTTAGTCCTTAAGGCAGGTGAAGTTAATGCCTTTGCCATCTCTTATTATCTTCAAGCCTCAAGTTGGAGTTCATGGAAAAATTAAGCTTTAGGGTTAAATACGGTACAATCATCAAGTATCTCCTGTAGAAGGAAAGTCAGATTAGGTAACCCAAACCTCCTCTCTTCTAGCCCTAAAAATGGGAGAACAGCAGAAGAGCCAGGAAGGTTTTCCTATGAGCTTTTTACTAGGTGGCTATAGCCCATCTATTCTCTTACTTACCGGGAGGTTAGCGGAAGTGCTAGCAGAATTTCCTGTGTCTTACATCAATGCTTAGGCAACATGGCTGGAAGCAAACAGCTTTTGTACCTAGTTCATTGTATCACACTGCCTGCTAGAACTGCTTGCAACCCATAAATGAGCATACAAGAGCCATATTCCTCAGCGGGCTGCTTGTTTTAACTGAGAGAGCTCTGTAGTTTTCTAGGATTCAGTTTATATGGGGGGGGGGGGGGGGGGNAATGTAAGGAAGGTTTATGTCTTGTGAGATTTGATACCAAGTGAAAAATGCAGCCAAACCCCTAACAAGGTGGGGAGGGAGGGCAAGAAGCCATTATCCCTAAGCAAGGTTAGGAATACCCTCATTCCAGGAGCAACCAAAGCCCACATCTGTTGCCGTCAGTATTTTGAAACTCCAGCTGTAGCACAAACATGTACCACCTTGCCTGTATTTAGTACCAGATTCCAAGTTACCAGGCTGATAAAAAGTGTTTATTAATTTCCATCTACTCCCTCCAGGCCCCCCTCCCTCCCCGCTTCTCCAAAGTGGGAGGCAGGCTCTCGGTTTAGTTGCTTATCATTCGATCCAGTCCCCCAGTAAATCTGCTTCTGCCCTTTTAAGCTCATGTTCTTTCTCTGGGAACATGAGTTTTATGCGGCCAATTTTTTCCAGTCTCATAGTTGAGTCTTCTCTTACTGTGAAAGCTGCAATAAACGTTCACCTTTATAGAACTTGCTCTGGAGTTAGCATCCCATTAAGACTTCTGCACAGGCTGGTCAGTGTTCTCTGACATTTTAGGTATATAGTGTAGGTGTTTGTTTGTTAACAGTCATCTGTTCTACACTGCGCAAACTGGAAGTGTGTGCATGCTACAGAATAACAGTATGTCAGAAAAATGCCTTCTATTTTACTTTATTTGGCTTTATTTTGTATTACTTAGAGTAGCATCTGGTCACTGACATGTCTACTGCCTACAGAAGATAGGCCGCTTTAATTCTCACGCGAAACAATGCTCTTACATGGGAATTTCACGAGGTCTTGTTACATACTGCCACCACAGTGGTGGCAGATGCCCTTCCTTACGAGCTGGAGGCAAAGCTTCCGTTCTGGGACCATCAGCTGGAGTTTCTTCTTCTAACTGCTTAATCTAGAAGACAAGACATAAAATTGCTTTAGTACATATAAGCACATTTCCATAATGTGGTATTCAGTGCCCAGGCAGTAAGTGAAACTGGCCCCCATTTCAGAAGGGAAGAACCAGCAGTAACCCCTTCAGTTGACAGACAGATTCCGTGTTTCTCAGTATTCACTTAAACTCAGTAATCACTGCAGGCTCACATTACCTAATCAAGAAGGAATTTTTAGGAGTAAAAAGTGATTTACATAAGAAATTTTACTTAAAAGGTCATCATTTCCACATAATTCATGTCTACCATTGCAACATTAAACAGACTGCATTCTCTTGCTGCTTTGAAAGCTGACGGATAATTACAAGTCCTAAACAACTCCATTCCAGTCAGTAGGAGACCTCTATTTCTGCATGCCACAAACAGCCCTTTAGATGTTTTCAATACATGTTTCTTGAAGCAGCGTAAGTGCTGGCTGCCACTATGTTAACTCTGATGAGTGCCATCCTACATACAATCCAACTATCTCTCTGAATTAAAGAACTATTCTAAGAACATCAACTTTTTCCAACTGCATCTCAGTTTAGGTTGGCCAGAAATTATTCTCGATTCCCAAATGATCAGCACTGTGGTAAGTCACTTTCAAAGGTACAACCATAAAATGTCAGAGCTTCACAGCAGCAAAAGAGGAATTCTCTGGTCATTAATCTCTTCTCATCCCACTTTGGAATTTTCTTTAGCAAAGCTGCTACAACAGCCCTGCACTAACAGAAACATGGTTGCAGGTTCAGCTTTAACTTCAAATTCCTTTCACAGCCTTTAAGAAGCTGTAACTCCGAGATCTCTGTGTAGGCATTTAAAGTCAAGTCAGTGTTTCATGTTGAAAAGAGTTCTAACAAAGCAGAGTCTAAATGAGACTGCAGTAAGCATTCAGATATTTTCCAAGAACACATCTAAACGTCACACAAAATACTTGCGCGCTGAAGAGGCTTTACTTTGCATTGAGCAAGCACTGACCTCTTTATCCCAGCTTTCCTGCTGCAGCTTCTTCCATTGCTCTCGTTTGGCAAAGTAATCAGGATACATCGCCTTCTCAGAAGGATGCCAGTAATCCAAGCACCATTCAGGAATCTGTTAAATAAATTTTAAAAGTTTCATATATATTATTTTTACATATTAAATAATATATGGTATACACACACACACACACAAAAGAACTAAACGCAATTGCTGAAGCCGGTATTAAAATGGATAAATAACCCACGAAATAAAGTACTACATAAAAACACCATTTAAGAGCTACCTGACTATTGTTAGTCTCAAGGCACTATATGGCAGAGGTCAGTACTTTTAATCTCTGTTTCACGCATTATCCTAAGTCATAGGAAGACATCATAGTGATTAGCTTCAATCATAGCATCCTAAAGACAAGTGCAGGTCATCTCAGTTTACTCTAAAGTTCTCAGAATAATTCCATCTGGTGGAAGAGAAGATCTTATTTCTTCTTTTCCTTCTCCCAAAGGCAGCAGGTTAGAGAGACCCTTTTCTCCAACTACTAATTCATTTTCTTTGACAGAGACAGAACCCTACAGCTCATTTCCACTTGCCTACAGCTAATGAAAAAATTAGTGGCCTTTAAGATCTTGATAATGGTCTGACCTCTAAGATGTCCAGTCAAGAAAAAAAGAGGAATTTAAAATTCTGCAGCAGCCTATCACTGAATGTTAACATTTTAAAGACAGGAACATTGATTAAAAGACAAAACAAAACCCCACAAAACCCCCCAGTTCTTAAAAAAAAGAAAATTAAGAAGTTGCTCCAATACCATCATTCATCCAGTGACATTTACACTTCCAGTTTCCTGCCATGATTCTCATCACTGAGTAAACCTTTGACTGAAGAGAAATAACAGAGCTGCTAATAATAATAAAAAAAAAAAAAAATCCACACACACCAAACAACAAGTAAAACTACCGAACAGGCCAAGATCTAAAAATTACATTTTGTAGCAGCATCTACAATGCACAGTCACTGACATATCAACAAGCCAAATCCTTGTGACAGCCATTTTGTTAAAGGACAGTTTTAGCATATCAAACAGGGCAAAGAAAAGAGAACGTAAACCTGTTTATATTTCTATATGAAGACTAATCTTGACCATTTATTGCTCAACTGGCCTTTTTTCTGTCTGGATTCTCTGTCACTATTACCTCTATTACTGCTAAGGCCTGCGACGCTGGCATAAGCTTAAGTCCTCCTCTTCTCTTTTCACTCATATGTTCTTTTTTCTGCCTCTGATAAATCTACATAAGATTCTTCCTTTCACATGGTTTCTTGTGCATAAGGATCTGATCAGATCTAGTCTTGTGAATGCACCTTCTTCAAATTCAGGAAAAAGTGGGTGCATGCACTCTCTAGGTTAGTATTAACTTCTTGTAATGCATTAGGAGCCGATGCCAAGAAAGCAAAAACCCTGTGTTTTTCTATGAAACCTGTTTCTTTACTACTAAACAGAACAATTTTTTTGGGAAAAAAGCCTCTAGAAGTGCCTTACATTCCAAGAATACTGCTTCTATTTTTAGGCCTACCACCTATCACACAGTGACACAGAAATACACATCTGGCACTACAGCACGTGAAGGGAAATGATAGTTTGTACCATTACTCAAAATACTGGAAGAACTATGGGACTGAGCGAAGAGAAGTCCCCCAACAGCCAAGCCAACATCTGACAAGACCAGAGAGAAATCAAGGCTGCGACCAGATGGCACCACAACGGGCAGCACAGACTCCTCCACCTTGTTTACTCTCACAGCTCAGCTCCAACCCTTTCACTGTGCCTGCCTGACCCATCGCGGAGCAGCTTCCATTTGGCAAAAGAGCAGATGGTTATCCCAGTGAAAAGAAGCTAGCTGCCTTCAGATGGACCAACTAATTCCATTTTCAGGGATCAGACAAGCAGGACAGCTTCTCCCATGCGAGCAGCAAGATGTTCAGCAGCAGTAAACTCTTAGAGAAATGATACTGCTGAGTCAAGCTGCAGCCCTATGAAAGTCCACTTAAATCACTCACTTTACATTCACTAAAAGAACAGTAAGGTCAGCACAGTAATACACAGTCTTACAGGCCACCTTACCTTATAGCACTCATATCTCTCATACGAAGTGCCCCCAGGGGAGTCAGGGAAGATGTATGGCTGAGGATGCTGGTTTGCCCAGAACTCCTCCTCGCCTGCCCTCAGCAGCTCTGTAGCTTTCACCATATCCTTCACATCCTTGTTCTTATCAAAACGTTCTCTCAGGAGGCAGGCAAAGTAGCGGTACTTGTCTCTACAGACAGAGGTTAAGTACAGTGACATAAGTTGGAGGAAAAAACTAATCACATAGAGACACAAAGCTTGGCAACATCACCAGTCACCCCTGCGCAAAGACAGGGTTTGGCCAGGGGCTCTGTGGAGCTCCTGTTCCCACATCGCCCTATTCTGCGGCAAACACACATAAGTGACCCAGAGGCTTTTTCCTCACCCCTTCAGCCACGGCTGGGGGAAGGGAAGAAAGGAGGACAAAGCCCCGGTCAAGCCCAACGCCCCGTCTCGGCGGGGAAGGCCGGCGCCAGCCCCTCCCGCTAAGCGCGGAGCTGAGATGCCCCGCTCCTAAGACGAACAGGCCGCCTCCTCCCCTTCCCCAGGCCCACCTCCCTTCGCCTCTCACCGGTAGATGCACCAGGACTCCAGGTGCCGCAGGGATTTCTTATAGAGCCGCAGCACCTTCTGCTGGTGCGTCAGGTAGGCCGCCATGGCGGGCTGCCCTTCCCCTCACCTTGGCGCGCGGGGGCTGACGGGAAGGCGGAGGACGTCGCCGCGCGCAGGCGCGCCGCTCGCGCTCCAGCAGCCGCAGCCGNTGGGCCGCTCTGGTGATAGGGTCTGCCCCTCATCCGGGGCTTACCCTCTTCTGTAGTGCCGCTCGGTGTCTCCGGGGCCGAGATGCAGCCTGCCTTTGAGCCTACAAGAAGTGTTTGGGAATGTTTCTGGTATCGCTGGGGGCTTCACGCAGGGCACTGCCGGGCTGCTGCGGGGCTCCTCAGAGTCATCCCTGAAGTCTGGGCTTTCTGGCCGCCTCTCGTCCCCTTTTTCGCGTTGGCGCGTTAGTTGTGGCTGTTTCTAATTGTACGGAATTGGCTCGGATGAAAATGTTAATATTCTTAGGAAATTCGGCAGGAAGTATGTAAATAACTTCAGAAGGTCGGTTCAGATCGAAGTTTTATGTGTGGCTGAGCAGCCTAATACTACCTTGGAAAATCTCCCTTCCCACTAGAAACCCTGCTAGAAACGTGGGCTCTGGCAGCTGCAGAGGCGGCTGTTTCTGAAGCCTGTGCTGCAGCCCTTGTCTGCGAGGGCTTGTCTGCAGCTCAGGGAAGGCCTTGGGAGCCAGGTAGGGAAGGCTGCGCTGGGGCTGGAGCGGCTTCGGTCGGTGACTGCATTGCAGGTTTTCTTGTTCGTGCTGCCGGCCAGGCTGGATGGTCGCAGGCAGTAGGAGGGAAAATGGGTGGCTTTTATAAGGCAGTCTTGCTGCTTCTCCCACCCAAGTAAAAGTTGTATGTGAGATGCTGCATTTTTCCTTCCCTGTTACTGCTTGTTGGCAGAGATAAATTTGTATTTTCATGTGAAGAGTGGAATTAATTGCAATAACCAGTATATATGCATTAGCTTTGGTGGTTATGAGGGTGTGTCTTAAACACTCACAGAATAAGTCTGGTTGCACAGAAGGCCAAGATTTTATTTTTCTGTCACTTCTAGTAAGGAGTAAGCTCTCAAGTTATGCAAGTGAACTTATGCTTAAGCTTTTTATGGCCTGTGAATGTGGTAGTCGGGGACTACTAAGATACACTTTCCATTGTCTCCCCTACTTGGCTGATGCTGAGAATGAAATGTAGAGTGACTATAACATGTGATTTCTATATTTATTTTTTCATAGATATTGGTATTAACCTGACAGATCCTATGTTCAGAGGAGTCTACAGGGGAACACAAAAACATCAAGGTAAATCTTTTGTTGTATCTGCTGGAAGACAGGATCCCTCTTGTTAAAATAGAAACGTCCTACATGAGGTTAGAGTTTCTTTTTTCTCCTCAAAAACAGAATGTTTATTATTTACTAGGGCTTGAAGAAGAAAGTGTGACAAAATAAGTTAGATGTTCTAAGCAAAATACATTCTCTTAGTTGCTATTAAGCTGTCATACAGGTAACTGCTTCTAGAGCAAAATGGACAATTGCGGATCTATTTGTATTAGGATTGCATGGAAAAACTGATCTGAGAATTATGAACAATAAACTGGCAAAGTATTGCGTGCTGAATCATAGTCACAAATTATAACTGAGGCTTTTTTTGCTCTCACGGCCTTTAGATATAGATGTAAAAACAGAGAGTCTCCTGAAGTACATGGAAAAACTTCTGTTGACTTCTTGGATTTAAATTGGATCTTCAGTTATTGCATTTTGTTATTGTCTTCTAAAGTTTCATTAGGTGCGGTTTAAAGGTTGTTCATGATAGGCGTTTTGACTGCATGAAAGTGATTTTTAGTTGAAAAGTAGTTAAATTATGCTGTAAAACCTTAAGTTCAATTTATGACATTTTTATGAACTTTCGCAGATGACTTTTTGGATGTGGTAGAGAGAGCAGTCAAAGTTGGCGTTAAAAAGGTAATTTCTTATAATAAAATTTCTTTAATATTTTAAACTGCTTTCTAATACTTTGGTTCTTTTAATGCTCCCCTATTAAAGCAAATGTTTCTGGAACTTGCAATGGAAAATGCAGTAACTTTCTTCGATAGCATAAAGCAAAAGTGTTCTGTGCAGAGCGTTGTTTTTCATTTGCGCAGATCATTAGATGCTGATTATTTAAGTTCAGTGGTACTATATGTGATGTGTATGTAGAATTTCTTTTGTACACTTTCAACAGAAAGATGTTCTCTGACCTACTGCAATCAACTAGTACGTAATTTTCCATGGTAGTTGTAATATAGGCAACCACTCCTTTCTTCTTGCATCCTGTGTGACTCTTACTCAACAGTTAACTGCTACAGTTCAAAGCCCAAAAACTCTTCTGATTGAGATCCTTGAGATATTTCTATATGTAAAGGCAATTGTAACTGCAGAAGAGCTGGGAATGCCCATAAATTCATACAGTTGAGATATCTGAATGTCTGCTAGTAAATACTGGCTTACGTGTATTAAAACTGCACCATTAGGAGCAGGTTTGTAACTCTTAGCTTGAAATCGGTGTGTTCAGTAGTGGACCACACTCCTTTAGTTACAGTAGTCCAGCCTGCCTATGTCNAAACCCTCTGCTAGAAGAGGAACAGGCCTCTCGGAAGTTTGCTGAAAGGCTCTCATCTGAAAAGAGTGGGAAATAAATGGGAGACAAAAAAAGAAAACTCTGATGATGGAGAAGTTACCACACTGCAGCAAATACAGAATCATAGTCACTCTTACTGCATTTATATCTCCTGTATAAGTACTAATTAATCTCTGTACCGCCCTCTGAACGTAAGTGGCAATTTTCCTATTTTATCATCAAAAATAGATCGGCTGCATAACTTTTTCAAGATGCACAGTGGATTCAGAAATGGAATTCAGGAGTTCCGTGTCCTTAGCTATGTTTTCAGTCTTGCTACTGGCCTGTACGGTGTCAGAAGTCTATTTCATCCCAGATTGTTTCTACTTGCCTAGAAGCTTAATCTGTTTATTTGACAATAATAATATTTTTCCATATAGCTGCTGATTTATGGTAATTTTTTTTGTACAGTTTTGCCCTGTGCTGTATGTACACTGAGGCGATTTCAGCTTAACTTATTTTTCTGGTGATACTGTTGGGATCTGTCCATCTGTAATGGAGCATACTGCAGAAGTGTCTGACCTGGTGCTGACTGAGTCTTGTGTATAGCATGTGTAGGGATAAGAGTTGTCCAAAAGCAGTGTAGTCATGATTTATTACGACCTAGGGTGGAAGGTCCTGCACGTGGTGGTTCAAAAAACACTGTAAGCAACAATTCTGGTGTGATAACCTTTGATCTTCAGGTAAAAATAAAAGATCAGAGCAAGAAATTCTTAAATTTGTAATCCCAACTCTCCTACAGACTCCTTTGTTGGTTTATCTACTTACTTACTCGTGTTTTGTTTTGGGTGTTCAGGAGTTGTTAGTTTCTCCACCTGTAAAATGGGGAGAATGTTTCTGAATATCATTTCCTGAATGCAAATAAAGTTTCTTGAGTCATTGTCTAATGAAGTTAATATTGCTGCAAATAGAAGTATTTTACTCATTTAATGGTTTAAGTACTTAGCATAGAAGATACTTGATAAAGAAAAAACCCAGGTTTTGATACCTAGTGTATTTACTAGCTCCTGAGGTTTGTTCCTGATTTATGAAATTTTGTCATGTATACATTAGTAATTGTCTTCTAATGTTCTCTGTCTAGATTCTTACTTATATCTGAGTATTTTCTTAAACATTCTGTTTGATGTTCAACGAAGAACATGCTCACTGACAGTACTTCTCTTCTTCCAAGTTTTTGATTACAGGTGGGAGTCTACAAGATAGTAAGGATGCATTGCAGCTGGCACAGACAAATGGTATTTTTACTTTAAACTGATCTTGTCAGTCAAAAATGTAACCTTCTCCACTCTCAGAATTAAGAGTTCAAAAGGACCTGCCCCTGGAGGTGTTTACAGAATCTCAGATTCAAATGAGAAATTATGTCTCAGAATCGGATGAATGCATTGTGTATGAGTTTCTGTATGTTGCTCTTTAGATCCCTGGGTGTTGGAAGGAATCAGTCTTTCCTGTAATTTCTATTTCTAGATAAAAATAGAAATTACAGGAAATTTCTGCAATAAAAGAATTGTTACAAGGCTCTCTTCTAGAAATTAGCTGGAATGCTTATACAGTGTGGAATGTACATTTTTGGTGGGGTTTTGTTTGTTTTTTACTTACCAATCTATCATGACCAGCTTGAACAAGAGGGGTATCTTTCTCTTTATGGTTCTCCTAGCTTTCCCTTTCTTTCTGTGAAAAGGCAAATATCATTCCACTAATTACTTAAATATGTATTTGAACTAAAACACATGTCAAAGTATTATTTACAGAACAGAACCATAGAGTAATTTAGGTTGGAATGAACCTGAGGAGGTAATCTGGTCCAACCCAATCCACCTCCCCACTTCCATCAAAGCAAGACTAGCTTTAATATTAGGCAAAGTTACTCGGGGCCTTACATAGTTCTCCCCCCCTCCCCGGCCCTGGCCCCACCATGCTTTTACATTCTCCATAAGGGCATTTAGCAGAAATGTTAGTTTTGGCACTAAGGTAATGTAGGTTAGATACTTAGGTAAATCGGGCTAGACGTTGCTTGCGAAATTCTGTAACAGCTAATGCAGAGGCACACAAGGGAAATAGCATGCTGTCTGCAAATCTTATAGCTGAGGGTAATCTGATGCATTTTGAATGAGATTTATTTCTAGATGATGATCTCAAGAGGTCTCTTCCAACCTCAACAATTGTATGATTTATTGAGGGCCGCTCCACCAGAATAATTCAGCTTTGAGTTGTAGTTTTGGAGTATACTAAATAATGTGTACTAAAAAGAAACACGCACACACCCCTACTAGAGATACTGTCTAACGTTTTTAAAGCAGAAAATATCGGTGTAATAAAATTGTCACCAACATAAAGCTGTTGAAATGGAGTTTTCTTTTAAAATTATGAGCAATAAAAAAAAGTCCAGATACAGATACTGTCTGTACCTTACATACATTTCCTTTTTTTTTTTTTCTTTTTCCTTAAAATCTTCTAACACTATCTTGCTTTAGATGCGTTTTACAGTACGGTTGGCTGTCATCCTACCCGCTGTGGAGAGTTTGAGCAGAGTAGCCCTGAACAGTATTTATCTGAATTAAAAAATCTGATTGAAAAAAATAAGACAAAGGTAATAGCAGTTGGAGAATGTGGCTTAGGTAAGTATTATCTTAGTACTTCAATTTTTTTTTCTAGACATATATTAAAAAATCCTAAAACACTAAGTGGGTTTTTTGTTCTTCTATTTGTAGATTTTGATAGATTAGAATTTTGCCCAAAGGACATCCAACTCAAGTAAGAAACTTTTGATGACTATAAATTGACTTGTAGCAATATACAGGAGTGTTTTCTATCTTGTGCTCTACCAGGTAGCATTTTGTCAGGTATAGACCTGCAATTTGCAGGGTTGGATCTGGGTTTTTTTGGCAGAAATGGGACTTTAAAGAAAGATGCCTGCATTCAAGTAGTGCTACATGCTAAATTTTGCTACCTGCCTGATGTTGGCTTAGCGTGTCTTTTTTCTGTAAAATTGATCAGAATTTATGGGTTTCTGGGTGTGACAGATGTTCATTCTTGCTAATACTCAAGAATTCTTAGAGACTCATGGGGGGAATAACATAACTGTAGTGTGTGAAAGAAGAATTAGGTTGAGTGAAAGGCATGGGGAAGAGAACAGAACTGTCAAAAAGGGAGGTATTAGCTGGGAGCAGAGAACTGAGAGCTGATTAAAAAGGTGATCTTGGGAGCTGGAGAGATCTGAGTTTTGAAGTAATATATGCAGCATAGATACTGAATAGAAAGAAGCTAGCACAGCCCCTAAAATCAGCTTGCATTCTTGTAGAACTTCTGTCTACAGACGGAACTGACTGAAAGATATGTGATAAATTCAAATAAGATGAGTGATGAATGAACTGCGCCTGCATATTACTGTTCTGAGTAAATTAGTCACTGGGGGGCAGTGGTTAGTTGTGGTTTTTTCTAATTTTTTTCTAATTGCCACATGTTAGCAGTAGGTAGAGTTTTCTTCATAATGCTACAGTCTTACAGTAAAAGATTCAGTGAAGTGGACAGAACTTTTTTCCTGCCAGAGTTCAGTGTACACAAAGTTCAGCAAAGCACACCTGTTTCTTTTTTGTGGCAAACTAAAACACTGGTGGAGTATGATATTTTAAGATCCTTACTGCCTTGATGTTGCTGGGAGGAAAAAAAAAGTCTGATTTTCCTTATCTGATGGACTGCGGCTGAAGACCTGTAGTGAAAAACTTCCAATCAAGTGCAGTGAAATTGGGTTGTGAGGAAAGAGGTGACAGGGTGGAACAGAAATCACTTTTAAAGTGGTAGGTGAGTCCTTTCTAATAAAGGTTGATAATGACAGAAAGTCTTTATCTGAGCTCTTTCAGTAAATCATATGAAATACATAAATCTAGTTCCTAAGAGATCTATTGTGGGCCCTTGCTGCAAATTGCAGCTGGAAGGAGGTGATTGATGAAAAAAACAGAAAGCAAGAAACATGAGGGAGTGAAGAATCATAGAATAGTTTGGGTTAGAAGGGACCTTTAAAGGTCATTTAGTCTAACACCCCTGCAATGAGCAGGGACATCTTCAACTAGATCAGGTTGCTCAGAGCCCCGTCCAACCTGACCTTGAACGTTTCCAGGGATGGGGCATCTACCACCTCTCCAGGAAACCTGTTGCAGTGTTTCACCACCCTCATTGTAAAAAAAGTCTTCTTTATAGCTAGTCTAAATCTACCCTCTTTTAGTTTAAAACCATTGTTTGACATTGTCCTGTCGCTACAGGCCCTGTTAAAAAGTCTGTCTGTCTTTTAAGTACTGAAAAGCCACAATAAGGTATCCCCGGAGCCTTCTCTTCTCCAGGCTGAACAACCCCAACTCTCTCAGCCTGTCCTCACAGGAGAGGTGTTCCGTCCCTGTGATCATTTTTGTGGCCCTTCTCTGGACCTGCTCCAACAGGTCCATGTCTTTCCTAAAGACATATTGAAAGCCTCAAGGACAGATGCATGCAAAACACTGTGTTTGTAAATTACCTATTTTCTAAATGGACAGCTTTCCCTGCTCTTCATCCTCCACGTGTTTATTAAACATGGTCAGAGTTTGGGGTTGTTTTCATTTCTGGTAATTGAATGCTATGGAGTTGGATACAGTCTGGCTTTCATAACCTTTAGCAGACTGGATGGTGAGTTCTTCGAATTAATATTCAATGTATGCTTGATAAATGAACTGGGGAAAAAAAAAAAAAGGAAGGCAAAGCGTGAAATGCATGGAGGCAGGTCACCAGTTTTCAGCTGATACGTAGCTCAGGTGGTGTAGCAGTCACTGGAATAGCTAGCAAGCAGCTGCAGAGTTACCCTGTAGAAGAGAAGTACGGTAGTTTCCCAGTGGGTAGTGTCTGAGCATGACCTCTGTTTTGTTTAATGTTTAATCATTATTTTCTAGTTAGTTATGCTGTGTTTTCTTCTGGATAATTTTCACCTGTCAAAAATGAACATTATTTTTTATCCTTTTTCTTGGGTGGAAAAGCCAATAAAGATGAGAAGCTAATAAAGATTGAATTCCTCTGTTTAAACAGCCCTAAGAACTTTTTTTGTCAGAATTTTTGTCCATTCGCATAACTTTTCCAACAGAAAATGGTGATTTGAATGGTAGTTAGATGAAGGTACTGCCTTCATGTTATGGTGAAGGTCACATTATAAATGGCCTGATAAGTATGTAGAAGTTTCACTTCTGCTGTGCTAGTGGGAAGGGTCTGTGGGGCTTAGTGACACGGAAACAGGAGTTTTCTTAACCAAATTGGAGGGGATGAACGAAATAACATGCACTGTCATTCATATATGAATCCAGAATTGTTTGTCTGGGCATATTTTACCTCAGCAAGGCCAATTTGCTTCAGCTCCTTTAGTATCTTGATCCCAAACCTGAAAATACTACAGTATTTGAACTTTATGGTCAAAACTAAACCTGCAACCAACCATGCAGAAATATTTTCAAACTTGCTAATTGAGAAGCGACATAGAACTACCATATATTGAATGACAGTCTACTCACCTGAAGAAAAAGGTTGTTCCTTCAGCACTGGAACTAGTAAGGTTTAGTTTCCTACTGACACTCTGTTACCGTTCTGATCACCATACCTCTGGTTGTTTCATGCTTTTCCAGGGTTTCTCTTGCCCTTTTTTTTTTCTTTTTTAATTTTTTCTCTCCAAGAACTTCTCCATTTACCTGCCCTTTCTCTTTGACAGGGAAAGTAGCAGCATGTGTTGGGCTTCATTGTTGCTAGGAATGGACAAAGCTTGAGCTGCCTTTCCATTTGTAGGGGCATTAAAACTTCGTACTTTCCAGACTACTGCCCTTCTCAAAATTAGATTGAAATTGGCAGTGGGTAACTTAGGGGGCTTATTTGCAGCTCAGTCTCTAAAACCTCATTTCCTTGTGAAACAAGTCTTCTGTTCAAAAAAAATCCCCACCACTAATCAAGCAATTGTAGCTATTTAACCACAAGAGCAATCATGAGTTGCAATTAAATTTATATTTAGTCAAACAAGCTAAACTAAGCACAGTATCTAGACTACAAAGAAGATTCAAAGTAGGTGTAATTTATTCCTCTGAATTTTCCGGTCAGTTTTTAATGTTACAGCCAATTTTCTGTTCCACCTGCTTTATCTCAAAGATCTGCACTGATAAACAGGGAAGGTAACTTTTATCAGAGAAATATCAACCTGTAATATACAGAAAATAGTGAAAATTGCACAAAACGAAATGACCGGTTGCATTGTCTTTTTTTTTAGGAAAATGTAAATCAAACTAGTGGTTTGCTGCCACTTTCTCCTGATTGGTATGTGACTCATACACAGCAGTATGTGGATACTTGAGTTTGCCTTTGAAATGTTTCTGATATCTGATGATGGGAATGCCCCAGCGCCCTGGACTGTTTTTAACAGCAACATGTAAAGAAATCCAGTATGTGCATACAGTCCCAGCCTGTTGAGACAGGCAACGTTGTCCTTCTTGCCTTGTCCATATAATGTCATCTTACAAATTTTGTCTGGATACTGAGTCACCTATGCACTGTTGGCCCTCTGCCATGCATAAGTTCCTCTACCATGTTTCCTGAGCATTGGTAATTTGAATGCCTGGGTGTAGTGTGGCAGACAGAAATGGTAAATGATAATGCTCTGGGATCGGAACTAGCTGCAAATGACAAGTGACAGGTTAGTTTAGTGCTAATTAGTTTCCTTTGGAAACTGCACTGGGGAAACTGGCTACCTAGTTACCTTCCCTCTGCCTACATTTTGATGTCTCTTCATAGGATGGGTGCCTCGCTGTTACTGCTCCTTCAAAGGGAATACTAGAGTAGAAGGTAGGAGAGGGATAAAAAGGGGTGAGAAGGAAAGGATGCAAGCACACAAAGGAGAGGAGGGAAAACAGTGGAAGACTTTAAAAGAGTGAAGACAATAGGCAGAATGGGGCAGAAGTAAGATGCCTAATATTAGTACTTGTTCCGTCCCGAGAGAGGAAAGACCAGCCTTTGTGGAAGAGCAAACAAAAAGTCTGGATTGTTACTTTACAGGCCAGCCAGCTCTGATGCGGTTTTGGCCATTTGAGGCTACAGAAGTCTGCGTAGCACTCCCTCACTCACCCTCACCGTGTTTACAAGTGCTTCTTGAAATAGTGGTCTCTGTGTGATCCACAGTCTCCCTTCCTGACATTTCAGAACTTTGTGGAGAGAACAGTCAGTTCCTCTTTCATTAAAAATAAATAAATAAAAACAAACGCCAACACCCACAAGAGTACATGCTCAGCATATATATGCGTGCATTCTTCAGTATTGATGCTCTTCTCTTGGCTGCTTCTTATCTGTCTTCCAGCATAGATCACTACTACACAAATATCCCATGGGAAAGAGTTCCTTTTAAATCCTTGCATAAATAAGAGCTTTTGCATGGCAAATCCACTAATTCTGTCTTTAGTTCTGGAGGACTAAAACATACAAGTGCTGGAAAAAACTATTCTACTGTCTTTATTTTCTCTTATACTGAGTTTCTGTTTAGAAGTGATTTTTATTTTACAGGTATTTTGAAAAACAATTTGACCTGTCAGAACAGACACAACTGCCCATGTTTCTCCACTGTAGAAACTCACATTCTGAATTTTTAGGTGGGTTTTGTTTGAGAATTTCATACTCAGAGCAAATTCTGAATATGAAAAATCTGGAAACCTGAATCTTTCACCTTTGTCTGTTATAAAGCTGTCTTACATTTTTATTTATTTTATTTCACAGACATAATGAGAAGAAACCGAGATAGATTTGTAGGAGGGGTGGTAAGTATGGACTTCAGTGTAGCATTCATTTTTACATGCATGTGTGTGAATGTTGTTGCTTAATATACAACTTGTTGTTTGTCATGGAATCTGGGTGGGCTTCCTGTTACATGATTTAAGTTATTATTAATTAATAAGTGTTTTCCAGTTCCTTCTAGTATTTTTATTTTCGTTGCTTATTCAACAGTTTTTTTGCAAGGTAAGAAGATAGGCTGAGAAAAAGCTCTGTGGCTGACATGAGCAGTTTTTCTTGGCCTGTCAGAAGGACAGTTTAAGCACCTTGTAATTGACATTGGCCTTTTCCCAATTCTTCAGTGTCCGTAACTGCAGTGTATTCAGACCACAGATAATTTAGATGCATGTTCCCAGTGGAAGCCGTAACCTCAAACATTTGCTTCTGACGTTAGACATCGTTTTCAAATTGGATCCAGATGTAACTTTTGATTGCTTTATGTCTTTAGATATTCCAATCGTGTATTTTAATTCAAAAGCATAACAGGAAAAACTTTGGATGAAATGATTAAGAAAGTCCAGCGACACTCTTTCAGGTTTCCATTATGGGTTTTCCAAAAGTAATAAATGCTTGGATTATTCTATCCTACTAACATCAGACCACACCTCTTACAATAATATCTCAGTCCCCAGGTTTCCTCTTTGTTACTGCAAAAACCTTCCCCTAGCTCAGTATGTTGTGCTCTTACGTAATACTGTACGGTCTCTCCTTCCTTCCTTTCTCTTCTCTGCAAAACCGGTAACTAGTAGAGAAATGACAAGCAGGCACCCTCTGCAACTGACTGTCGCCCTCACAGCATGGGGAAGCAGGCACTGTCTTTACTCCACTCGGGCTAAGAAGCTACGGTTCCCAGATGGATTACGCTCTTTTGCACCTTGTGACCTACCACTTGCCTCTTTAGTCCCTGGGATGACCAAATAGAGTGTCTCTCTAGTTCCAGTGGACTAAAATCCATGGAGAACATAACACTGCTCTTACAATATCCCTGACAGTGCCCTGTAGGGAATACTTTGGAAGGAATGTAAAAATTGAGTGTGCGTGATTACTTCCTGTGTATGGTCTCCCAGCTATCAGCTACAAGAAGTTCCTGGGCCAAAAGTAGTATCACTGGATAGGCTTTTTCTACACATATTTATCACTCATCAAACACGGTAACCACTTTTATTGCAGTATTCAAGTGACTTCAGCCTGAACTTTGCCCAAATTGAGAATCAACTGAGCCATGTCCCATCTGTATGTTTGTATTGATGTGTAATGCATACTATCAAAGGTATTTCGTGATGCAAATAAAAACTAATATATATACTTTTAAATGATTGGAGTTTTAAATGAAGTACATATATTTGTATATATGTGTGCATCTATATTTATGTATGTTCTAGGTACATTCTTTTGATGGCACAAAGGAAGAAGCAGCAGCTGTATTAGATTTGGATCTTTATATTGGAATAAATGGCTGGTAAGTTCTTTACAAAAAATAAAACTTTTAAAATGTCAGCTGTAGTGAACTCATTGCTTTCTTTTAAACAATGAGGTCAAGTTTTCAAGGCTCACTAGACTCTTATTCATCTGGCAGATTTAGAATTGCACTCATTAGTCTGTTTGCCATAAAAAGTTGTTAACTCACAACTCAGTGAGTTAATCTAGTCTTAGGTCCATTCTACTACCCGCAGGTCAATCCTTGTTTGTAAATAAACAAGGTTGTTGAACGTGGAAGCAGTCCTTTCTGAGAAGTGTTTAAAAAAATAATGTAATTTTAAGCTGCCATGTTCAATCCAGGATGCAAATGTAACCTCAGCAGCCTTATCTACTGGTTACGCGGTCTGAATTCTCAGCAGTCATTTGGCCAAAAGCCAGCCGGCACCACTTTGTAAGTTGCATGGGTTGCTGAGGCCAGGCAAGTATGGGCAGCGCAGGCGGGGGTTCTGCATGCTTACTAGGGTGAGACGGCTTCACTGAGTAACTCTCCAAATTTGCCATTTTCTGCAAAGTTTGAATTTACAGGCAGCACTTTTAAAAATGAAGCAAATCTTTTTCACTAACAAAATTATTTAGGAAGCTGCCTTTGCTGCAAAACGTTTCAACAGGCAAAGTAATTATTTTTATACACTTTTTATTTTTTTTAACCAAACTCTGATTTTCTAGTTCACTGAAAACAGAAGCCAACTTGGAAACACTGAAATCAATTCCTAGTGAACGATTAATGATAGAGACTGGTAAGATTTTATATCTTGGTCAGTTTGTGACTTAAACACTATGAGGCAACGAGATGTGCTTGTATAGCAATGATAAGGCAGAATCAAGACCTAAGGAGTTTGGAGTAGAAAAAGGACTGGCTGTTTCTCCACTTTGGAAAGCAGTTTACAGGCTCCAGAAATATTCCTTTTCAGCCTTCTGCTGGAAGGAATAAGCTGCCGTGTCAGTTCCAGACATTGCAGGGGAAGATGAAAAGGACAAACTGACAAGCCCAGATTTTTAAATGTGCCTAGGTACCAGAATCCTGCTTGAATGTCTTTTAAAATCTAGCTTGCTGGAGGTGTGCCAAACACAGGGCAACAGCTATGATCTTGCCACTGGTAGCAGTAACAGCATTTGGAAACAACAGCTCTTTAAATGGAATAAGGTGGAGCAATGCTTGAATTCCCCTCTTGGCCTAATGAGCAGTGATTGTAATTGACTGAGTAGGGATGCCTTTTTAGGGTTTTTTGCATGTTCTTTTCAATTATCAATAACTGGGAGTTATACAGTATTTATTTTAATTTCTGAATCTGAGAAAGGAAAACCACAAACTGACTAAATTCTTAAATTTATTTGCACATGAAGTACAGAACTGTTAAAGTATACAGGAAGTGTCTGTGGAATACATGCAGCGTATCTAGCTATCCTTATGTTGGAGGAAATAAGTGTTATGTACTATTATTGCTGATTTTTTTAAAATGTAAAATCTTGAAGGTAACAGACAAAGAAAGATCGTGAAGAGGTCAAATTGCCCAAATCTCTTAAATTCCATTTTGAATTGGGAGTCACTGCTAGAAAGAGTTTGAAAGAACTTTTGTCTGTGGAAGTCATTGATTAAACTATCTCAAACTATTCTCAAATGATTGCATACTCTTAATTCTTTTTTTTCCAAATGAAACTAGATGCGCCTTGGTGTGGAGTGAAAAATACCCATGCTGGATCAAAATACATTAAAACTACATTTCCTACAAAAAAGAAATGGGAAATAGGGCACTGCTTGAAGGACAGAAATGAACCCTGCCATATAATGTAAGTGTACTACTGTAGTATTATTCTAAATCTTTCAAATCTCATAGGAGAAAAAAGGAAAAAAATCAGTTCACTGGAAATGTAGTATATAGAAATGAATTCTAAATTTATTGAAACTTGTGCAAGGTATTGCTTTATAGGCTGTGGAAAAATTTAAAAAGTCTTAATTTTCCCATTTCAGCAACTCTGGATGTAAAAAGCTCCCTGAAAGTGAAACCAGTATTGTTTTTATCTTTTCACTTGATACATTAGAGAAGGGATTAAACCCTGTAAAGTAACCTGACTTGAATAAATTCCACTCAGTTGTTGTTCCAGTTATTGTTAAAACTGATACAGCACTGGAGCTGTGCAGTCCTCCGCAGAGGGGGCAGTACTGAGACACTGAATAGGGCCTGCGCCTATGTTCGTGTCACAGCGCCTGTGACATGAACGGCCATAATGTGAATTTGGTTGGGGTCATTTCTTCATTCTGCTACTTAAAAAAAAAATTAAGCTTCATAGAACACTGTGATCCTATGAAGCTTAGATACGAAGAACGGCAGTCAGCATAGAGAATAGTGAAGGAAAACTCCAGGGCCTTATGGACAGAGTTAGAAGGTACAGAAATCGTTTTCTGCCACCTTTTCACGCCCTTCCTCGCAGAGGTGTGAAAAGCAGGGAAATTTATCATTGCTTTAGTGAAAATGTTTAGTTATCTCCATTAAATAGCACTGATAAATGAAATGCCTTAATTTTCACAACTGTTACTGAACTCTGGTCAGTGAATTATGCCAGCCTTCTGACTCATCTTCTCGTCATCAACTCCCTGAAAAGAAAAAGGAATTCAGGAAGGTTTCTTGCGCTCTAGTACGTGAATGAATTTGCTGAAAATAAAGCCCACAGCTGTACCTGTCCAGGTGCAAAAGCCCATGCACTCGATCAGAAGTGGGATTTTATTTTTTTTTTTGCTGTGAAGTCTGTATGTGTTTCTATGAAAAGCTGTGTAAATGACCTGTTTGAAACTAGCTTTTGAAATACTGCTCAAGATAGTACTAAAGAACTTAGGTATTCAGCAAGGTGTCTAAACAAGAGTTTATTTGAGAACCGAAGGGAATTCTGCTGCTTTTTTGGGAAACTCTTGGAGAGAGACGACTGATCATGCTAAAAGCATAGTTTAAGCTTACATAGTGACATCTGCTAGCATTCAGACAGATTTTATGGAGTTATGTTGATTTGTATTTTGTCTTTTAAAGACAAAGCGCACACATCGGCATGGAAGGGCTTTTTCAGTATTTTAAGACTTTCTAGGGCTAGTCCATGATTTTGGAGTAGGCGAAGAGATCAAGTGAAAACAGTTCTCTGATCACAAGTGGAAGACCTCTACTGTTGCTGAATAAGCCTATTTCAGCAAGCCTGTCTGTGTTAACAACACCTCCGTGTCTTTGCTGCCTTAGTTGTAGCTTACAGAAAAAATGTTTCAGAAACCCCAAACTGGAAATGCAGGGAGTCTATCCTAGAGCGGTACACAAATGCTGTATTTTGGCTTTTGCTTTCTTTTATAAAATAAAATAAAATCTTGTTTAGTTCAACCATATTTCAAAATTACTGTCCCTTTAATTATGACTTGTACTAATTGTAGATTAAGTAACCTGAGAACCTCTTCAACCTTACAAAAAATGAAGTATGGTAACCAAGAATTGGTATTTTGTGACTTCTCAAGTAGTGAGATCTGGAGTGAGGGGGAAGGTTAGCCTCAGGCCACAAAGTATATTTAATGCTCAGGGTATATATACTGTTTAATATAGCTCAGTTGTCAGGAGGAATTTTCCACTTGTCTTTTTTGGTAGTGCTGGACACCTTTCAATTTTGATGGTGATATTTCCACTTTATGTATATTTTTAGAACTGCGCTACTCCCCTTGGAAGCTTTTTTTTTTAAATTTTAGCCACAAGAGGCTTTTCTTCAGCGATTTCATAAACAGTGTTACAGTAACATGTAGCATCCTACTGCGTCCAAGTGGGGATAGATACGTAAGCACTAACAAGGCTCTTCAAGGGTGAAATTCTTTGGCATTTGTTACTTATTTCTCTGGAGGCCTGATCTCACCCCGCCTCATCTTGAACATCCCCTTAAATCAAGAAGCTGTTTGGCTGCAAAGCACAGGAGTGGTCATGAAATGGGCTAATTCTGCATCTAGGAAAATATCTGCATTCCAGTAATTGTTAAGAGCAACTTACTCTGTCTTCCTCAAAAAGAAGTTTAGCTATTGCGTAAGTTGAGAGGCAAGATCCAAAACCCCAAACCACCAAACCCTACCACCAAGCTTGAGGTTCTTACTTTTCACCATAAAGTTGGGCTTTTTTCCCACTACTAGAAAAAATTAAAGTATGAAACATCTTAGGAACTGTACAGAATATTCATTTTTTTTCAGAATGATTGATACAAAATCAAGAAGCTAAGTACAGAGAAAAGATTGTGGCTTGGCTTTCTGGTACTTACTGTTAGTATTATTCATCCCATTTCTTTTGCCTCCTTTTCGTGGCTTGCATCAAGGCTATGGGCCTTTTAAAATTGGTCATTTAACGTTTACTGCACATACTTGACTACGTTAATCACAATTAAGCTAGAGAACGGGGAAGTAGGAATAAGTTAGTTTGGCAGCTATACACTCAGATAAGGCTGTATCTGGAATTTAAGTTTTGCCATAGACCAGTTCATTCATAGTGCAGCTTTAGCCTTGAAAGCCTAACAAATTTCTGCCTGAAAAATGAAGAACGTTGATAAAGACATCCACAAAATGACACTTTCTTTGAAACAGAAAGCTGTTTAATTACCTCCAAACGAGTCAAAAGACCAAAGATGAATCTGTACCAGTGAGTAACCAGCATTCAGTGTGAAGGGAATGGCGGTTAGTGACTTAAAAGTGAAGCTATTTGCATATCTGAGCCCCTTGCCCTGCTGCTCTCAGCATAGGTTTTTATTCTAGGTTAATCATCTTAGTGACTTGTACATACACACGCAGCAGTCTGAAGTATCTTCAATACTGAGTTTCAGAGTCTTCTAATATCAATCTTTCTTTTTTAGTCAAATACTGGAAATAATGGCAGCAGTAAGAGAAGATGACCCGCTTGAGTTGGCCAATACTCTATATAACAACACTATTAAAGTCTTCTTTCCAAATATATAAAGTTGTTTTTCTTATGTTTATTCAGTGTAACTTCAGTAAATATATTGCAAAAACTTAAAAATTATCATATCTGCAAGTTCTTATCAATGGAAGCCACTATGTAGTGCTTTTTTTTTTTTAATGGTACAAGATTAAAGCTGCTTTTGAAAAGGTGGTCTGCATTTGTGCAGTTTCTCAGCCCTGTTTCCCTTTCATCAAGAGTCAGGATCAATTTTGAGGATAGCCCAAGCTAGCAACTCTTGTTAATATCTGTATGCGTTACAAGATGAATACCAGGCTGCTGAGTTCACACATAGAACGCTTCCAGCTACTACTGGTAATTCAGAAGTGTTTAACATATCTGTGGCATGCTTTACTACTTCACCAGAAAGCTTAGCAGTTTCATCTTTTGTTCCACATATGCAAATGCTATAACATTAAGTGTACCAACCTAAATTTTTATTTCTTTTTTTAAAAACACAACTCACTAGTTTTTAGCAATAAAGCTCTGCTAATACTGAATTTGTAACTAAAGCTGCTTTGGTTCAGGCTTTTCATTTCTGATTTGACCCACTGAACAGTCTGTTTTCACCAGTATTTTTAATTTGCATCCAGACCTCACTGATCAGGGATTACTGGTATACAGTCTTTGGCACAGCATTATCACTACATCAATTAAAGAGTGTTTTTCCAACCATCTTAAAAACATGGGAAAACATTTTATTCCATGTACAATAATGTACATAATTTTAAGGTGGTCATGAAAGAGACCAGCAAAAATCAGAGGTATATTTACAGTAGCACACACCACAGTAAACAACCACCATTCACAGACTCAACATTGAGATACTGCTGTTGTGCTTAAGTAAGTACAATAACTACAAAGTGATACTTTTATTCTGTTGAAGTCAATCTTAAACAAATACCTCACGGCTTAGTAAAGGACATCTTAATCACCAAGAGAGTTAAGAGTCAACATTAAGAGTCTCACTCGAATGCTGTGCCACACAGTCATCATCTTCCTCATCACTACCGGAACTGTCATTATNTTCATTTGGTGCCACAAACCCATTGTTGTTAGAGGTGCCGGCATTTTCCTTGTCCTCAATATACACTTTCTGATGGCACATCGGGCAAGTGTCCTGAATGTACAGCCACTTCCGAAGACAAAGTGCATGAAAGTAATGGTTGCATGGAGTAATGCGAGCAGAGGTGGTGAACTCATGGTAGCAGATTGCACATACATCATCTATTTCACGTAACCGACTTCCTTTTACCTCTGGAAGCGAGTTTATTTTCTTAACAGCAGTCCGGCGATTTATAAAAGTCTTCCAGCCATTCTTTGCTTGCAAGTAGATGTTGAAGTACGCATGTAGACACATCATGCAAGCACGAATCTTGCTTCCTGATTCAAAAACCATCGTATAAGCTCCGTTTCCAAACATGATTACTCCAAATATAAACTCAATAATATTGCCAGTTGAACGAACATAATAGACATAATCATCAAGTTTTTCCCATAGCACATTATAGTAGCCATCAATCATAAACAATATATAAACAGTAATAGAAACTATTACTTTTAGGCAAAGCTCTACACAGAACGCTGTAACTGCAAAAAGCCACGTATTTAGTGCATAGTGGTGCCAGAGGATGTAACTGAGCAGAACCGGCAGGATGAAAAGGCAAGCGGAAACAAACAGTACGGGGAAGTGTCTGCGAAACGATGACACGTGGGAGGCACTGAGAGACATCAGCACAGGGTCTGTCATTCCATGGATAAAATGCAGGACTGCGGTTAACAAAAGGCACATGTTTCGACTCAGGCGAACTAATCGTTCTTCTGGTTTCAGTCCACTTAGACCAGTCTGCAGAGCCAAAATGAAAAACAAGACAGGCGCTACAAAACCAAGCCTTTTGTCATCCTCATCAGTTGATCCGATGAAGGCCAAGATACCAAGTCCCAAATAATGCGCTATTGAGGAAATGACGGCACTCATGCCTAACACAGTTAAAGTGGAGTCACACCCACTTATGATCAGACTGCAAATCAGTTCCCAACAGTTATCCCACGATATCAAGAAGAATTTTTCTTCTGTATTAGTTTCAGCCATCTTTACAACGTAGGTTAATACGACAGCTTGTGCTGTAAGTCTTGTTAGCCAGAAGACACGCAGTACAGCTGGAAACCGAATCCTTTTCCATGTATCTTCCATCAATAGCTGTAATCCATAAATGCGATACATGTGCCTCACCAGCAGGTACACATAGCGCACCGAATAATAGAACCATTTCATTTTCGTAACTAAAATGGCTGTGGTATTTAGTGTCAGAACTAGGCCTGAAATAAAAACTAGTATCTGCCGGACATTTAAAGGTAATTCAACAACCAAGCCAATTATAGGAATCAGTATATCCAGGATGATGAGTTGAGAGTATATGGACTGCATGTTTAGCAATGTAACATATCCGATTCCAAAGGTAAGCTGAAGGATGGAAAGTGCCATCCATAGCGAAGGTCCTTTATGAGGGAAGATCTGAATTCCGAACGCGGCTGTGTAGTAGGCACTGTAGAAGTTTATGTGCAAAGCAGCATAGTAATTCACCAACACTGAAGTTGCAGCCAGTAGAAATGCTGAGGCGATCATATAAAACTTGAAAAGTGCTCGCTGTTGTAAGACCAGAACAACACTGGATAAAAAGACACCTAAAAACAGATTGAAATAATTTAGTTCTCAGCAGAAATTCAACACCAGATTTTAACCTATTAGTTTTGGAGCTACATTTATTTCATGTATCACTTCCCAATTAGTCACTCGTAACTTTACATTACCAATGGTGCCCTTTTCAGAGAACAGACAAGGACGACTTAATCTCTGCATTTAATACATCTGTGCACTGCAGCTGCGACGCAAAGCCAATGCAAAGCATTAAGTCACAATTACTGTTAAGTTCATCTGCAGTTTCAGACTAGAGCAGTGACAACTCCCAGCCTTTCAGCCTTAAGTCTTGAAATCTCAGGGTAGACAAATTCTAAAAGCAGAAAATAATTACCAGATACAGCATCACCTTTATAGGCAAAGTTAGTAAATTTTACTCATTTATTCCTTATGAAGTCCCCTAATTCGCTTGAGCAAAGCACTCAACTACAGATGTCCAGGCTGGAGTACTAAAGAGAAGTCACCAAAACAGTTTTAACTAAAACCTTTAATGGGAAAATACTGGAAAATTGCTGTAGTTTACTGGGGGGAAGGCGCTTTTCTTCCAATTGCATTCAGTTTGCTTTCATTTCTGATAGATAAGGCATCCTGAAACCGAAGTCTCATGGAGAGAGAGTAAAGCTTTTGTAAAGCACTGTAAAGCTTTTGTACACAGAATCCAAGACTGCACCGATTGCCTCTTCGCCAATACCAGTGCGAACTTGCGTCCCACAGATCAGATTTAGATCTTGAAAATCCTGTTTGCTAACCTTTCCCTCATACCATAAGCACATCTGGACCATGACTGTAAAGTCTGCACCTTCCTATGAGAAATCCTATCGTAGCATCTATAGTACCTTGGTATTACATTTATGACCTTGCAGTAAACTCCTCCTGCAGTGTAGCTTATGAATTTCATCACTATGTATTATATAGGTAAGGGCTCTTCCCTAACAGATGTTAAATTAGATGGCACTTATGCCTAGATTCACTTCCTTAAACATTGTTTTCTTCGGGAAACACACTGCCTTTGTTTTGGGCTTCAAAATCAGCTTCTAGTCTATGCAACTGCTTTCTCATCCAAACCAGTTTGGAGATATTTCTATCTCTACAACTAACTTGTATTTGATTGTAAGTTGCTTTCAATCTCTGTACTGAAACTAATGAAATCACAAGTAATCCTCTTTCTACTGGAGGACAGCATCAGTCTTTTCTGACAATTGTATTTGAGATGATTGTTCCAAATCCTCCATAATCAAGTGTTTAAAAAAATATTTTAAGCCATAGTATCTTGATCATGGGAATAAAAAACTTTGCTAAGAATCAGTATTTGATTCCACCAGTAGCATTGCCAGCTGCTTGTATCAAAAAAAAAAAACCCCAACCCAAAAACCCTCACCCTGGAGGACTAAATAAGAAAGGAGAGGGTCAACATGAATCAAGAGCAAAAGGCAGACTACAAAAAAAAGTTATTAATGCACCTTAACAGTATTCCTTGCCAGCAGCATTGGCTGATATGAAAACATTCTCCTTAACTAATCATTAACCTAGTAACCTTGTGAAGTTGACAGAGGAAAAGCCTCAATCAGTTTTCAGAAAGTGCCTTGTACCATAGCTCAGTTCTTCCATGAAAAGCTGAATATTCATTACATACACCACTTTTTTTTAAAATAAGCTTGACAATTTCACTGCCTTTTCATGCATACCACCATCAACACCTTTGGGAAAGCTGACACGTTTGTACCCTTTGTCTTTTCTCAGAAGTCACAGAAAAGGCTCAAAAGCCTGTAACAAGCGCATTATTTACATAATTCTGATCATTTGAGCCAAATGAGATGCATTTTGCACTAAGCATGCTGCTCTGAAACACACCTGTAAACAAAACCTATTTTTCTTCCTTGCAGTTGCAGTAACAGGCCTGTATTTAGGTACTAAAGGTCATCTTAAAACACTGACATTTCACACGCAAGAGACATCCCTAAAACCAGTACAATGAGTCAACAGAAAAGCTAGACATACTGGTTCCTCTGAAGAGGGACTAACAAAAGGTAAAGCATTTCTCTGTCAACACTTGCGTGGACAAGTCAAGAACCCCCCCCAAAGGAACCTCAAAAGACCACAGGAGGTAACTCAAATGTCAGAAGGGGAGCTGAGCACTCCTCTCCCCCATCTCCATTTACGTCATTCCGTCCATCTTGCCATGACGAAACTTCCCCCTGTCCTGCAAAGTGTTCACCAAACAGTAAGTCTTTCCCCATTTTCCCTCTGATAGGAGATGATGCAGTTCCTCCTCTGGGAAGATTTATCTCGTGTTTCCGTATGTACTGCTGCTCGTCTTTACTGTTCCCATCCATGCCACCCCATCGCCTACCGTCTCCAGTACAGCCTCCAAACACAGCATTTAATCAAACCACACGCATTTACTTCTAAAATAATTTCTTGTGTTACAATGAATATCTCCCTCTCATTTTTTTCCTTTAACTCCTGCAATTTGTCAGTATCTTTACAGAAGCACACTACCTAGGATTAAACTTCCAGTCAGTTGCAGAGTTCAATTACCTTTACACATGAGTGTTTTAATCGTGGAACTGCCAAATTATTTTTTTCCCTTGCCCCAGCCATTCTACTTGCTTCCACATCTTTCTACAGACTACAGTATTTATAGTAACCCTCTCAAAAATCGGTGCCTCGCTGAGGAGGGGCTGCTGGCTGAAGTAAGAGTTTCACACTCCTGGGGGCGGTGGTTCTGCTGGAATAGAGACACTTAAAAAAAAAAACACGCAAAAGTATGAAAGGTAAACACTGAGTTGGAGACAAAGCAAGCTTTATCAAAAAGATTAAAGAAAAATTGCACTCCAGTTGTAGAACTTGGTTCTGTGCTGTGTACAACTCTATGTACTTGTGTAGAAAATAAGTGATGGAAGAATCAGGCCAAGGAGTCCTCCAGTAAAACTTTTTAAAAATCCTACAGATCTCTATCAGCATTCTTGAAGAGCTCTGCTCGCAGAATATTTCAGAACTGTTCAGCATCACCCCTGAAAGCTATCAAATCTCCCCAGAGCTACAACATTTGTATCTAGAGGACAAGTTGTACATTTATCCTATGCTAAATACTATTGTGCTCCAGGAAAAATTTGGATCAGTCTTTCAAAGCCTGCAAATGGTAACCGAAAGGGCAACTTCCCCACTATTTAAATACAGAGTGATCCAAAATAAATATTTCAGTTTATCCTAACAACAGCAAAAACCCAACCCTGTAATCCTTAAATTCAGATGAGGAAAAAATAGATGCAAAACCACTCTGTTGTCCGAACCACATACACAGGTGGTCTTTGACATCATCTTTAACTGGTGACATTTTAATTTTTCTTTAATTTTGGAAAGCCAAGAACCAGAGACCACTTGTCTCAAAGTACAACGCAAGTCTCTCGGCATAAACTGTTCCCAAAGCTCTTTTGCAGGAGGCAGCGGAGTGATTACGTGCTTCTTCCCCCAAACCCTTCCAGAAAAGTGATCATATAAATGCAATCCTGAAAAGCACCTTAATCTCTTAATCCCAATATCACACACTTAAGAGTGATACTTAACCACTCTTCTCAGCTTCCTACCCCAGCAGCCATACCACCTATTTCCTTCCTATTTTTTTTTTGTACCATAAACATCAAAACAAACACAAAATCAACATGTCGCAGGCCTGCAAAAAACTCTTGCTGTGTTTTGGATTCTCCTTTCCTTCCTGCCTCAGGAGTCCCAGCTCCAAGATGGGACGGCACGATGCAGCATCCCCTGTACAGCAGTTAGTGGAATGGGGCTCCAGCCCCGCTGAGGCTCGTAAGCGCCCAAGATTGCAAGTAATGCTGAAAATAGTATCACCTAGTTATACCGGTGATTTTCAACCTTCGTCCCAGGGAAGGAAAAAAAGCTTAAAAATAGCCATCGGCACGTTTCAAGAGACTTCTTTTCCATTTGGGAACCAAATTCCCGACATTTCTGAACTGCTGTTCCTAAAATAAGGATTTAGCAGCACATTTCAGGAAGGCGTCACGCTACCCAAAGTGCTTTTCACCAACAAAAATAAAAACCGTGCCGGCACGAAACCCCACGCTTTCCGCCGAGGAGGGGCCCACCGCCC
>WAAD01034046.1:307368-342002 GCA_013389945.1 Fregata magnificens
GCCCCGCTGCCCGGGGGTGTCGGGAGCGCGCAGGGAATCGGTTCCGGGCTGTGCAGGGAGTCGTTCGCCTCGGAGAGGCAACGAGCTTCTAATTAGGGGAGGGTTATGCACAATTTCCTGTTCTTTCGTGCGTGGGGCAAAAGCCCTGTCTTAGTCCGTGCGTAACCGTAGATCAGGATCATATAGAAAAAAGGCGTTTTCCTTCGAAATCCTGTTTCCTTCCTCATGCATCCTCGCAGAAGCCACAGATAGAGGGACTAACTTTTGGAAACTTCAAGCTGACTCGATTTAAAAAAAAGAAAAAAGATTAAAAAATGAATTAAATGCGATTGTGTAACCCATGTTAGCCCATCTGAAACAGGGAAATTTCCCCCACCGCCATCGCTCATGCGAATTAAAAGCAGGTTTCGGGCCACAGCTGAAACCAACTTGTGCCCCTCCTGGCCTCTGCCACGCTGCCATTTCCTGCCAATGTCTGCCTCCAGCTTCACCAGCCGCAGCTCAGCCTCCTCGTGTGCCTGACCAGAGCGTGGCTTATGCCCTTGGAAGTCTTTCTATTATTTTCCAAGGATTTTGGATCAGGCAACAACAGTATTGCATAGGAACTTCCCTAAGCAATGCCCCATGCTAACAAAGCCAGAAATGTTGCCAGATTGCTAAAGGATTGTATTACAAAATCCATGGACGTGGGCAAAGTGCATGTTTTACATGCTGAAAGGCATAACTCTGACCTAGTAAGTATCCCCATGCCAAATAATAGAGGTTAGGGTTTAAAATGTGAAAAGTGTTTATTTTACTTAGATTTGAAGATGGCTGAATCGCACTGATTCAGGCTTGCCTGAATCATTTTACTCCTCAACTAAGAATGAAGCTGCTGAATATAAATAAAAGCATCTGATTTGAAATGAAAAGCAATGTAAATCAAGCAGATCTGGGTACTTGATAATTCTCAATAATCCACATGAAAATATTTATTCATGCGAAGTGTAATTTCAAGAAATCGACAACTTAAACCACCACGTATGGACATGGAAATCCCTGCCCTCCCAAGCCCCTCCCAACGTCATTTAATACCCTCATCAGTAAAGAGGATCTTAAACCTGGTTTTGCAATACAGGCTTCAGGGTCAGAGGCAACGCTGTCGTGCATATTTATATTGCTTTAAGGACATGTGGATTAAATGGAATCCATTAAATGGATTTTCAGGTTTAAATACGTGCATTTACAGGCATATTTTACAGATGTTATTTAGGCATGTAAGTACAGTCATGGATATCTGCAAATTATTTTGTGCATAAACAGGTCCAGGTTGCAAACATTCCAGAAATCCTAGTGTTAGTAAAGCGTATCAGATCAAATTCATACTTTTTTTTTACGCATGTTCTTCAGAAGACTTGTTGCAGTGTTTAAGACTCCTACTCTTCATTTAAGTTCCATTAAAAAAAAATCTAAACTTGGTTATCATGCATACAATATGTAGGAAGATGACACCTGCTGGATATTTTTAATTTTGCAATTTGCACTACATAGTTTCAAATGGGGAATAATAAATGAAATTCAACTTTGTTACACAAGCATAACTCTACTGAATTCAATTCAGTCATATATACAAATTCAGGAAAATTTGTCATGTTATTTCTAGGGTTAAATGCAGTCTCAACTTCTTTGTAAATCTGGGGGTTAAATCCTATTCTAAGTAAATTCATATTAATACACCTATTAAAAAAAGTTTTCTTAGTCGGCGACTTCTACAATTTCTTGTTCATAAACTAACATACAAATTAAGCAGAAAGCTCCTTTATTTGCCTCCATAGATTAATTGTTGAGGGCAAATAGTCCTGAACTCCCAGGTGAAGGTTGTTCCACGTATCATTGTAGCTGTGTGTACCTGACTTGGTCAACATGCCAAGTGTCAGGCCTACACCCCATGATAAGGCAGCACCAAAGAACATGCCCTCGGGAGTTGTTTCATAATAAATAAGAACTTAACACTCGAAAATGCTTTCCGAATAACTTAATACACCTCCTCTATCAGGCTATGAGTGAGAAAGTCGCAAATCAATTTATTTCAGTAAGAAATAAAAGTCACTGAATTCTTTGATGTTCTGTACAGCATCTGGCAGAAGGTTGGGGTTTTACTCTCAGTCATGTAAAAATGATTTGCGGGGGGTTGACAGCTCAGAGTGGTCAAAATTCATATAATGTTTTCAAAACCTATTAACATTTTTCAATTTGAGATTTTTAGAACAAGAGGAACTGCATAAATACAAATTACCAAGTGCAGTGTCTGATGGTTTCCTTGAACTACAGCTGTGTAAGTAGCATGCGCTGAAATAGCTGGACATAAAGCAATCTTTATTATCTTATGGAATGGCAGAACTGCATACTTTCTATACCAGTCTGCCGAGGCCATGTTTAGGGTCTGTGCCCGTACAGGATGGCCACATCTAAAACCTCTTTTTGGCGAAACAACTTTTGAGTTTTTTGAACTCCTCCTTTTGCTTAAGTGCTCTCATGAGCCCTTCAAGCCAAAGGCTTTACTGGATTAACGCCAATGCTTACATCAGATATTACAAAATCACATGGTCTTGCAAAAATCACATTTTTATAAGTGAAAAGAATAAAAATGCAGTTTTTTCTAACTACAAGATCCTGAAAAGCTTTAAATACACATAGTATCTTTGTCTTGAAATACCACAAGTAAATTTGGCCTGACACAATACCAATAAATTTTGTAAGAATGAAAAACAGTTCGCTGCTAAGAAAAACAGTGCAAAATGTGCATGTCAAAAATTCATTTTAGTTTGCAATGAATGTAGCAATCCATTAACTATTTCCAGATTTCATTTCTCCTTCCCAGATGCCTTTTGAGGTGAATTACCCAATATCATTTTGCATTCCTTATATAAGAATAAAGCTCTGTACAGTATATCTTTCATTTTGTCCTAGCAGTTTTTTCATTACAGTCAGTAAGGACATCTATATTTTGGACTGAAACAAAACCCAAGAGTCATGAAGGGAACCTGAAGTGGATTTTCTTCTCCTAGGATGATATTCTAGCATAAAAGAGACCACTGTATCTGCATTTTTTTAAAAGCCAAATATCAATGTTTTATTGATGCAGGCTTTGGTGGATTCAGCATGTGGGTGACACCCAGCTGTGCCTTGGTGAAGCTGCTCATTACCTCCTGCGGAGGACAGCTTGTGTCATCCCTTCTGCCTGCCTGAATGCAGTGGTCGTGGCTTTGTCAGTGTGCGCGCTATTAATGAGAATGAATTGCCAGCTCATGCAGATATATGCATAGAGTTCCTACATGTGACTTGTGTTCTGCAGCTTGGTATAGATCGACTTTCGTATGTGGCACTTTCAATGTCGTACTTGCAAAATATTTAAAGACTAACTACTTACTTACTACTAACTTACTACTTAAGGTTCAATGGAAACGATTTACACTCACATGACTATTTTTAATATTATAATTAAAGACATCGGTAGTCTTTACCCAAGAATAGTTTATATCTGTGCAGTCTTCTGAAGAGAAAAAGAGCAAATCAAGATAACATTTGAAAAGCTAAGGTAAAACCTGTAAATATTGTTATTGACATAGGGACCTTCTCAATATATTAAGAACTTCCCTGTAACAATTAATGTGTTTAAGATTAGTTATTGTATTAAGTTTGGGTTTTATTCCTTCTCTACAGCGAAATACCATGGGCTTAGATAGTGTTTCTTAAAAGAAGCTAAGAAAGCAGAAAGCAATTTACTCATAGTAAACATTTGACCCAATAAGTTGTAATAGGTTGTTCGTGTGAAAGATCGATTTTGATTTCACATCTGCGTGAAGTGACAATGTCCGTAACACATGAGCGCTCATTCTGTTTCCCTCAGTGGAGGATGGCGTTTTTATGCTTGTTGTTTGCAGAGAATGCTCACTTGGAAAGTTCAAAATGCCTAGAAGGGTTTTCTGTCTTGACAAAGCAAGGCACGCACTGGGGAGTCAGAACATGGGGAGGAGTCTTGGGTCGTCTCTGACAGGGGACAAGACTCACATACATGCATCATCCGCATGAGGAAAATCTCCTAGTTCTATAATTTTCCCCATATTCCTTTAATGACAAATGTTCTGATTCTCTTTAAAGTAAAGAGATGATTGCAAAGAAACGGGTTAGACCTTGCTGTTTATGGCTTTACAATTTTCTACAAAACTGTGCAGATAAAGAGCCTTTGGGTTTTGCCTCCTGTGAAAAAAGTGCATAAAGAGAACAAATTATATTAAGAGTTGCTCACTGGCACATTTATTTCATTTCCTAACTGTGACCAGCATACTTAGCAAGGAGACAAGAAAAGAAAGAGACACGGAATGTATCTAAGGACTGCAACCCCTTTCCTGGAGTCTCTCTGGCTACAGGAGAGATGTACCGCCTGCCACGGTCCTTCCTCTGTGAGGACGGCAGACGTGGACACCACCATCTGGTAGCCAGGCAGAGCTCTGCTGCCCAGCTCCTGCCGGGAGGTACCGTGCTTAGGGCAGCACTCACTTTTGGCTTTCTTGGCTCCAGTTCTCCTCTGTGCTGGGGCCTTTGGGGAATGCAGTACTTAAGATCGCTCCTCCCTGATCCTTCACCTACACTGTTTTTGTTGTTGTTGTTTTGTTTTCCAGGCACTACATGGAGAAACGTCTGTCTTTCATAACTCGCCACACACACACACTGTGGCTTCTGCTGCAGAGGTTTGCTTTCTTTTCCAGAGCTGCGAACTATGTATTCCAGACCTGATTTAAAGACTTAACTAAGCAAGCAAAAAGAGTGATTAAAGATCCTTTTTTTTTATTACTGCCACGTATGCCTTTTTCTCCTGCCATGATGTTTGATTTTTCAAGTGCATCTTGCTAGAGACAGGCAATATCATGTGCTTGCCTGTTGGGCATCATATCCTTTCTTAACAGTTTCACCCCCCAATCCTGTTACTAATCCATGGCAGAAAAGGCAGCATGCTTTATTACAAATTACATACTTAGTAAAAATAACTGTAGAATGTTTAAGTAGTAAAATATATTTAAAGTATCTCAGAGCAGATGCTGGAAATTTGTCCTAGGAATTGATATTCAATATTTTTCTGGATTTTAATATTAGTTTCTGTTCTGTAGATGTTCTCGGCTATTACTTCTTGTGAGCTCACTATCACAGAAAAAGTGTCTTTCCTAAAACAGGTGGGAAGCTGGAAAAACCTGACAGCCGGTGCAGCTCATTTTTTCAAATGCCAGACAACGATTTAGAAATGGTGTGCCTGATAGAGAGGGAGAAATAGAAATGATTGTGGTATTTTGTGTGGAGCACACAGAAGAGCAAATGCTGCCATCGTAGCAGTTTCTCTGACCTCAACCATACTTCGTGTTATACAGCTGTAAATGTAATAAAGAAAATGCAGAACCAATGTCAATTTTTAACCTCATTAATGAAAATTTTCCCTTTGAAAACTCAAATTAAATAGCAGCTGTACTTATAGCACCTTGCTCTATATGTTGTTTTTTATAGCTAACGAAAATAATTACACATTACACTCAACTTTTTTTCCCCTTACAAGGTGATGCATGGCTGCACGCGGCGAGTCGTACAGCTGAAAGGTGAGATCTGGCTATTCTAATCCAATTTACACAAAGCAGAGGCCCTGTAGAACTGTTTCTCTCAGATCTGAGCAACAAAGTGAAACAACAAAGAGCAAGGCAGGTTCCTTCAACCCTGGGGCTTGGCATTCATTTTACCATTTGTACTACTTGTTTTGTGAAAGACAAAAGTGGAGAGAATCAGAATTATACTGGCAGCTAGACATACCACAGCGGAAAATGTGGTCTTCCTGAAAAATCCTTGTTTGAGGAGGAAATCCCAGCTGTGGCAACATGAATCTCCCTGTCGTGACTGGGCTGAGCCTTGTTTGTCCTCCACTTCTCAGTAGGACTACGTTCAACGCTACCAGTCTTGAGGTCCACCCTGTACTTGCCAGTCTCACTGAACTCCACTACCAGTACAAAGCCTTAGCAGAAAAAAAACATAGTGGAAAAGCTCAGTTTTCTGAAGCCACATGCAGAACAACCCTGCCCTTAGGTCCCCTGCCTTTTGCATATGCAGTCCCAAATGAGAGCTATTTGGTAATCTGTGGGCTACTAAATTTATCTAGCTCCTGATAACTGAAAACAGTTCATAGGCCCAAATTGCACTGCTGGTCACCAGTGAGACCACTTCAAGCTAGTTAGCACCAGTTAGCCAATATAAAATTAGTCAAAAACAATTGAAAGTGTCAGCTGCTCTGTATTGTAGCACGCTTTTTTAAATTAATGAAGCATACTGGAAAGAAGAATTTTCTGGGTTTAGCTAAAATGGCACGTCTCAAGATGATTTCAGTCTTCAGGAGACCTGACCTGGGAGATATTTGTTCACAGACAACACGTGAGGGACAAAAGTAGAGACAATCCGAAATTGTACTGGAAACTAGACCTGCCACGGGAGAAAATGTGGTCTTCTTGGAAGATCCTCTCTGGTAGAGGAGGATCCTAACATTGCTCCCATGAAAAGCCTTCAGCAATGTGTTTGTAAATCATTGAATCTGGTATGCAAAAAGACAGTTCTGAGTATTAAGCGTGCACGAGGCTGGGTTAGGGTGATTAGTGTAATTCAGACTGCATATAACTACCATCTTGATGAGGGGCTGGGAAGAAGAGGGCAGTTTTGTCTCACATGAAGTAGAGCGTAAGTGACTTGCAGTATAGTGCAAAAGAAGGTTCAGAGTGATGACCGGTCCAGCCTTTCTTCTCCCAGGAAAATCCAGACCTTAGTATAAATGGTGATAACATTTCATGGAGTTGATGCAGAAATCTGGAGTAATGTCTAGCAGACGCTTGCCTGATGTTGAAGAGTTGAAGCTGGACATCCAGTCAGCCTCACTTCCTCTGTTAATGGAGAGAAATAAGCTCATTTCATCTCTTCGGTTTTATCACCATCTTGAGATGCCTGGGGTAGGGTTCCTCTCAGCTGACTGCTGTCTAAAAGCCTATGCTATGTTAACTACCCAGGCTTCCAGAGAAGTCAATGAAGAGAGACAGACACCCACTTCTCAGACACTTGTCTTTGAAGAGGTGGAATCCTCCAGAGATGTCAGAGAAGACACCTTCTCATTGCCTGTCCAGGGAAGCTGGGTGGTTCCCAACCCTTCATTTGACTTAAGCTGGGTGAGGGAAGTGTACCACTAAGGGATGAATAGCACAGTCTCCATCAACGATGAAAGAAGCGGCCTCACAAATTTGGGAAGGGCGCTGAAACTAACCTGACTGATTTTTTTACATGCTTGTATAGGTGGCTCCAGTTCCCACGCTATCCCTCTTCACTGCAAGTGACGTGGAGCACAGATTTTCTGTTTTATGAACCAGTTTTATATTTTAAAATTGAGGCATTGAAAGTATAAAAATTCTGAGCAGTTCAAGTATTTAAGATTAAATATTATTTGCATTGATATGTATAACGTGTATATGCATGATATGCATATAAGATATAGATTATATGCATATATTACAAAGATATACTGCGTACTACATTTGAAAAGAATACAGATCAGTGTCCTGTTTTGAAAACATCGTTATGGCCTTTTCTCGTTTTCCTCTCAAGTTTATCAATGCAATGCAGTTTTGTAAAGTGTTTTGATTTTGATATTTCATTTTCCTACAGGATGGCTTTAACCTGGAAAAAAAAATTATCATTCTGCTCTTGTGGGTTAGGCATAGACTTTAAAGGGAGTATTTATGAGCATGCAATCTAAAGTGCTGCATAACAGGCTGTGAAATATCAACCAGCAGTTCTTGTACCTAAAATAACTCATGTTCCTCAGAAAGAGATTCAGCTTTGTTTTGACGATTGCAAGGAGCAAAGAATTGTTTTCAGAACTTAACGCTTGACTTCTAAACAAAGTTTTAGTCCCAGTTAGCAAATTCCTTGAAGCTTCCTAAGGTGATACCAAACTCTAGCATTGGCTTTGATTAGAGCCACGTCAAATATTTGCATTGGAACCTGACACCACATGAACTTTGCTCAGTCTTATGTTCCCCTGCGATGTTAGTGTTTAATAAATATTCATGAAAACAATAATTCCAGTTTTGATCAACATTGGTTTCCTATAAAAGCCACTGAAATTTGTGATTTAAATGTAAAACCAGCTTAATAATGACTCTCTTGACTGAATGTCTCCTTTAGACTTGGAATAAATGAAACTCTCAGGGTATTTGCAGGTATGAAGATAAAAGGAAAAACTCATGCAAATCCTTACAAGTCAAGAGAGGGGAGTTTTACACAGCTCGAAAGCTCAATTCTTCTGTGATAGGGGAACTTCACATCCAACAGCAAAACTTGATTTCAACCTGCTTGCTTGGTTGGTTGCATTAACAACTGGAAGAGCCCATTCAGCACAGACACTTCAAAGTGCATTTCCAGCCAGCCGCTAGATGCTTGGTGGCCTGGCCAGAAGATGGCAGGCATGTTTTGTGGAAGGAAGGAAAGTGTGCCAAACAGACAGGTGTTCTGGCTGTAAGAAAAAAATAATTCACAGTCAAGACTAGAAATGTTAACATTATTTTCATTATCTGTAATGTTGAACTGTAAGATAACAAAAGAGAACAAAACCTGCAATGATTTACAGCTGCATATGTACAGGGGGAGGGAAGAAGCGCTCGGGGAGGCATCACTGATGTGGGACGTGCTCCTGAGTGATGCAACATGGTGCCAGTCTTGCACCTGTGCGGCCCTGCATTTAGTGTCTGGCTCTGTAATAGCAGTTCTGAAAAAGCCACGGAAGAATCCCACACAATGAGGTTACAAATATTATCCAATGCCTCCTCCCAACTCTGGGCTTTCTGATTCAGCAGGAGGTACCTTTTCTTCCCTTATGAAATTACAGTGAATTATAATCTGCTGTTAATTCTTTGCTTTGCTCTGTTACTATTTTCTACATTCCTCCATAACTTCAGCATGGGGAGGGGCAAGGATAACGATGCAATTAATTTGGATACTGCTTTACAGTCTGACACTTTCCCCTCTCAGCTGTCAAAGACTGGAAATTTCTCAGAAATACAAGCAGTCCTTTTACTCCCTTAGAAGTAGAAGAATTCTGCCTACATTCCAGCTGTTGGTAACTGGATAAAGCTCTTAGTTTATCAACTAATTTTTGAGTTGGCTAGAAGTGCAAATTGAGGAAAGCAAAGTACTTGCTTCCCAGTAGGGGCCGAACATTCGGTTTCTACAAAGCCGCTACTCACTGACCTGGCATTCCTCAGTGTGGAAATACTCCATACAGAAGACAAAGTTGAAGAAATACACATACCACTTAGAGCAAAATTTCATGATGCTCATAATGTCTCTGAACTTATGGGAGATCATTTCACAGTTTCCGACCAGGACTGCAAGAAGTGTGACTTCCTGGACCAAGAAGCTTTACTGTAATTGTACACTCCACTTTACTAGAGAGCTGAATTGCTGGCAGTGATTTTCATTTGTAGGCTTTAGTTGATATTTCAGATATCCTGGGCACAGGTCACTGGTTTCCCCAAAGGCGGGGACAGCAGTCTTGAACCTAATTATATTTTGTAATGGAAACTGGCATAGGGAGCAAAGGACAGGGTTGTGAAGAGATGGGGCGATATTACATAGACATTTGTCAAAGGTTTTAAAGCCAGACATGTCTTATCACTGTAATCCGGCTGCGGTGACATAGATGTGTGAATAACTGAGGCCAAGTCATTGTCCGCCAGGACAGAATGAGCCTCCTGGGTCAAGGGAGGCGGTAACAGTAACGCTGAGGTAGCTATGTGAGAAGTTGCTACTAGTGAGGAATCTAAGAGTCGTAAATTAAGAATTTGTTTAATTGTGGATGTGCATTTTCAGCAGGAGATTCAAGGGCTCAGAATGTTTCCCATTGCCACTGACTTTTTGGGGGAGCAGTATTGAGGGCTTCAGTCTACATTTCAGTTACGACCTGTGCACGCTAAGCCACGGTGGCACAGAAGCGTGCGATTGGAGTATTGCTAACACTTGCATTGGACTCATCGGACCAGGTCAACCAGGGGCTACATTCACTTACAGACCAGATGGAGAACAGATCCCCTGTAGAAAGTTCAGTTTTCTGTCATTGCTCAGGGTGGGCTGAAACACTAATGCTGTCCAAAAACTCCAGTCTATGCAATCACTTTGCTTGCAGTGGAGCTAAAGAGCGGGGAAGGATTTTGGGGAAAGAAGGCTGATACAAACAAAACAGAACATACCACTAAGAGGGGAAAGGTTTTTTTTTCCCATGCATTTTCATTATGGCTAAGACTTTTGTTAACCTGATTTCCATACGCATATTCTGAGCAGCTAGGATTGTCGTGAACAAGGAATGAAACAGAAGCTTTAGATGTTTCAGTACTCAAAAGTATATATGGAAAGGGTATAGGAATGATAGATTTCTTCTCCTTATTTGAAAATACTGCGGCCTTACAAGAAGTTTCAAGCATTCCTGCAAAGGATGGTGTTACACATGAGGTTGAGGAAGAAGGCATAACCCCCTGATCCCCATTACTTCATGTAGGATAAGATTTATTGGTTTTAGTTAAAAGCACTGCAGCCTTCAAACCAAAACATATCCATGTACCAATTGATTTTTTGAGGAAAAAATGCCCAGCGGTGATCACATTTTCTGCATTACCTTTGAGGGCAGGAAAAAAGGAGGATGACATAATATGCAGTAAAGGATTATTCAGTTAGGTATTACAGAAAGCTTTCCATCTACAAAGGCAGCTCAGCACAGAGATGACCTTCCTAGTGAGTTCTGGAAATTCTGCCATTGATGGGTTTTGTAACAGCAGGGTAGAGAAATAGCTGAAAGGAATACTCTTGATGCTTTTTACCCTAGTGTAGCAAAAGTATGGATAGTCATTATTTCATTTCAAATAACTTAGCATATTGATATTTCTGATACTAGCAGATGGTGATGAACTGAAACTAAATTACTAGGAATACTTATTTTAATAACTTGCATCAGTGTATTGACTGAACATTCATAATTAATATCTACATAGAAAATGATGGAGTGTTTCTAACATTTGTATTACGCCACTATGATGTGTTCTGTTCTGTTCTGTTCTATTCTATTCTATTCTATTCTATTCTGCTACACAGCATAGTTTCATGGTGCATTGAACTGGAAAAGGCATCCTGCTGGAAAAAAATCTGGAAGGAAAAAATGTTACCCTTTTACTGGCTGGGCAGTTCCTCAGTCCAGCTCAGTGTTTCCACAGGAGCCATGTGCCAGTACTGCTTTTGAAGAAACATTCCTGGAATTGCAGCCTCAGTTTTCCCCAGATAAAAAACTCTGCAGATACAACTACGGAAAATATATTTGTCTGGCATGACAGTTCTTACAAAAGGATCTTTAGTTGCACTGTCAGCAAAAAATACACCATATTCTCCTTTCTGAGAGCCAAATTCTTGATCCCTACCCAGAGTCTGATTAAACAGGATTTCCTCCCTACTGCTCAGTGCTGTGAGAAACTTTTTCAAAGTTGCGATGGATGATTCCAGGAGCAGCTCTGGCTCCTGAATGCCCCCTCCTACTATTCCCAGGTGTTCTGGTCAGGGTGTCTGTAGTGCTGCTATATGAGTCATGCTCTCTCTGGTCAACCATCTCTGAAATCCTTCCAAACAGATGACATGGAGTGCTCACACTGGCTTTAGCAGGATTTGGATCAGGCCATCTGGGTGCACTTTCTCGATCAGTTTGAACTGGTGGACTTCTGTGCTGCTGGTGAAATGGGTGGTCCCTTCTTTTATCTCCTGGCAACATGGCTCAGTGGCCTCCCTTTATACCAGCATGGAGCTCACGTGGCTGTACAATGAACCAGACTATGGACTGAGCATCCTTTTTTTCCCCCCTAGATTAGTTCTCTGATTTGGATTATCACTTGAACATGATTGCAACTGCTGGCCTGAGGAAGAGGATGGGATCATGCACAAGAAGCAGGGGTAAGGACAGATCTACCTCATCAAGCAGTAATGGACATCCTTTGAATCATCTATGTCCCAAAACCCTGTAGTTCACATATGATAAATATTGTTACTATTGATGCTCACAGCTTCCATAACTTCCACATTATCTTTTTTTTGTTCCTGGCAATACATACATAGTGTGAGTTGAAAAAAACCACATAAAATAGTCATAAAGGGAAGAAGAATATGTGGATTTTCTGTAGTTTAATTATTTATAATAAACAAAATAATCTCCATCAGCAGCTGAAACAGTAAAAGCTAAAGCATTTCCACAAAAAAAGTTACTAGAAGGAATATTTCGTAGAGTCAGAATTGGACTTTTTAACAAAAGCAAAATATTGAAATAAAAAACCCAACCCTGCAAAACCCCTGTAAATCCCTTTTGGTTAGGCTCTTCACAGGAAAAAAAAAAAGTGTTATGTGGTCTGACTGGCTTATACTCTTAACCATGCACGCTATTGGTGATTGTGCGAGGAGGGGAAGAAAGCCATGGAAAGAGCTTGGATGCATTAGACCTCACAGTAATGCATCTATCAAGGACTGAGTGGCCCATCCCATTATTATTCTCTCTCTTGCTGCCGATTTTTGTAGCACTTTGTTTGCTTTTTTTTCCCCAGAAGCCAGTTTCAAAATAGAAACTGTCATGACTGGAATGGTTTTCTTCTTGTGTTGGAAGACAACATCTGTAAGAATTATAAATGTGCCACTGAAAAATGACTCTCAGGTGTGTGTGTGTGAACTTTGCATATTCCAAAGCCAAATTCATTTCTAGAAACTACAAAATAATTGTAGCCATTGCCCAAAATCTGTGCTACAGGGACCGCGTGTAGTGTTGGCATTGTTTCATCCTTGTTCAGCGTTCTTAGAGCCATTTTGAATCACCCTTTCTTGTTCCCACCATGTTATGTTGCCAGATTTAATATTCCATTTCTATCAAGATTATTGTCTCAGCAACTGGCATAATATACTAAGTTTCTACCTTTTCCTCTTTCAGATTTTGTGTATTGGAATAACATTCAGATTTTATATAATGGAATAACATTTGGCTATAAGGCCAAATTATCAGCTGTTGTCATATTGTTGAGCTCAGTGGAATTAAAGAAACTGATTTAAACCATCTGAGTCCATGACAAATGGGGAAAGTTTCTACAGAATTGGCATTATTTCTGTTTAATGACACAAAATCAAGCAGAGGTGTTGAAATCTAAATGTTTTTCTTCAACTCTCAAGAAAAAATGGTAAGAACAACTGCCATTTAACTTGCTTTCATCTACTGTAAGAGCAAGCATTTCATTAATAACAGTAATTTGTATCAAATTTCTGTTCTAGCAATACTGTGGCATGCACTGCATGGTCTGCAAACAGTGCGTGTTCAGTTCATTTCAGATGGAAGCTACCTGTGGGTGATTTTACCTTAGTTAGTGGGAGTTTAGCCATTGACTGAACTGAGGGATCGGATTTACAGCTCTTGTATTTGAAATGAAGTCTGAGAGGACTTTATGTCTCTGATCACAGTGACTTCAGCATTATAGTGACAGATGCCAAGCATTACTTAAGTGAGACATAAATATTTGCCTAAGAGAAGCTGATTTTCTTACCTGGGGTAGTCCTGAGCCTTCACTGCTCATGCTGTCTGATGGAAACATCACAGCTCTCAGCAGATTCCTTGGTTTTCTGATACATCTCCTACTACAAGCCCTCCTTCTCCTCTTGTGTTCTTCAAGTCTGTCATCCACCACTGACCTCCATCCCGGTAATCACTCCAGTCACTATCAAATCTTAGCAGCTTTTTTAAAAGAAGGAAACAAAAATATATGCACATTATATCTGTATAAAATAATCAGATTTGAAAACATTTTCTTTTGTAGTTCCCATATTGTTCTGTGCTCTCCTTTCTCCATTATACTTAGCTATACTTTTAGAAGATATATTGTGTGTAGTGCATCTTTTTGTGAAATCCAAGATGCACATTGTGAGCTATCTGACAGTTGCAACAGTCAGTGGAATAGGGAAATTACAGATGATATAAACCTGGCCTGGATAAAAGTGTTAACCAATAACACATAGAGAATGTTCTTGGGTTGGACTAGGGGGATTAAACATGAGCTGATTATGCTAATTTTCCTCATCTCTTAATGTCTTCGGATTGCTTCATTGAAGTTGAAAGAAAAATTCCCAATGATTTATGTGGAGAGATATTTTACCCTTCGTTTCCCAGAAAGATGTCTGCTTTATATGGTAAGCATGGCAAATAGTTGGACAGGATAAGTATGAATATGTTCTTTTTTCAGTTCTTTTCTGTGTGCGAGAATTCAGAATACAACAGTAAATGTTGTGTTACACAGAGGTGGTTTTGCCTCCAACCAACCACTACGACAAAGTTTAATACACTAACTGTTACTTTCTAGCACCAAATACCTGGCAGCTTTTCACTAATGTGTTACAGAAGCAGAGTCATTTGCTCTCCTTGCCTCTGCACAGTTTCTCATTCAGGCCGTTTTCAAACTCATCCAGTTTTCACATTATTTGAGCAATTAGCCATATAAAACCCCTTGTTCTCACTTCTCTGTCCCTGAAAAGTAATATTCCACCAGATAAGTCCATTAAGTTCCCATTCTGGGACACATGATCACTTCTGCTGCTGCGTATACAGAGAGGTGGTTGGAGCAAGGACCATTTTGCTGTTTCCTAAATGTCCCCCACTTCCATGTGTGCTTAGACATCATTAGAGATGATAAATAATGTAATGAAATAAGCTGAACTGTAACCAGGAAGAGAAGGAAAACCTCCTTCCTTAGCTATTGGCTGCTTTTTACCATCCTCTTTAATCTTCACTTACATGAAGCAAGAAGATTAGCTTAAGCAAGCAGTTACAGCACGAGGTGGGAGCCAGCAGATTTTTAGGATTCATTTATTTCATATTGGGCTATTGAAAGTGATTGCTGGGCTTCTCCTAATCATTTTAAGAAAACACACTCCCACAGCTGAGTGGAAGGTATAAAATCTTGATCCCTTGAAGTAATGAGAATTTTGCAACTGAATTCACTGGGGCAGGATTTTGTGTTAATGTCTCCTTCCATTCCTACCACTCATTTTGTCTGCTGGAGCCAGTTCCAGGCTGGCGTGTATTTCTTGGCAAGGTGCTTCTCCTGGGGGAGGATGAAAGGGTTGCAGCTGCAGCTTTGATACTTCCTGGTGTGGTTTCCATGTCACTTCACGGATGTGAGCCTTCGGACCCCTCCTTCCCTTCTCCAGCCCAGCGTAATGGCTGCACACAGATCTGAATAACGCCTCTCACCCGTCGTCTTCGTTAACTCATCAGGTGTTGCAAAAACTGTGATGGCTGTGGATTGTTGACATGAGAGAAAACCAAACTCCTACTGAGACTCTACTTGCTTTTAAAATAAAGGCAGAGGAACGTGCACAGTGGCTCGCAAGTGGATGGACTCTGAGGCTGCAAGCTGATGTCTCCAGCTGCTAACGGATGCAGGTATAGGCACAGCGCTCTGCAGCTGCACAGACTATTTGGGCTTTGCAGGCTGGGGATACAAAAGCATCTGAGAGGTGTGTCATTACCTGTGTCTATGCTGGCCTGTTACATGGCTTCTGAAGAGTGGAGCGACCTGTCTGCACTGGTCACCTTTAGATATGCCCCACACAAGCTTCTGCACCTTTTTAGTCCTTGCCCAGCCCCTTCTTTGTCTACTACTGCAGGCTTCGATTGGGGTCTGAAAGACCTCAGGCTGTAATCCTCCCTGCTCCTGGCTCTCCACTGCCCACCCAGGATCAGACCAGAAGTAATTGTACGCAACAGCCTGCAGAGATGACTGAATGGAGTAGGTTGGTCTTTCTCCATTGTAACATATGGCTAACCTTAACTTACTGCAGATAAAATTATTGCAGAGTGTCACCTGGCAACTTCACCTGTGCCACAGATATTATCCTCTCTAATGTAACACATTCAAGTTCCTCTGTTGCTTTCCCAGAAATAAGTAGAAAACTGCTTTAAGTAGAAAGAGTAAATTCATATAAAATCCCACATTTTCAGATTGCTTTTAAAGCATTTGAGCTGCTAATACGATATCAGTGACTTGGACACTGGAGCTTCATGACAGATAATGGAAGAAGAGATTTCGAGTGAACTAATTTAGTATGGGATATTTCTGTCAGTAAACAATCAGGAGCACATTCCACCAATTTAGAATCTGTAAAACTGAATGTCCACAGCAAAGGCTGAGAAAACTGCTTTCTTCTTTCCCCACAGGGGTGTCCTAAAACCAAACAGGAACTAAGGTAAAACTTAACAGTCTCATTTTCACATATAACCAAAATTCCTCTTCTGGGTTTGAATTCAGCTGAGGTGCTGATGAATCCTTCTGTAACATCAAAAACTAAGTCTGAACAACTGCATTTTAATGGGATCTTTCTCATTCTGATGAGAGTCCACAAAAAAATTTGGCAGTGACAGTCCAACGTTAGAATATATTCCAGGGCAAGGAAATTTAGAGAACAGCAAGTTGGAATCCACCACACAGTACAAAAAATAAGCTTCTGAGTTTCAGAATAATTAATCAAATCTGCATAAAGGTATACTATTCCTTTCAGCCCACTATGCACAGTAAAGCGATTATCTCAAAGTTAAGAGTGTTTGAAGACAGTTAATGGTAAAGATGCCACGAACCTTCACAGGAAAAATATTGACAGTAGGTTTCACTCCCCCTCACCATCTTCCCTCCACCAGAATTAGCAAAAATAACATGAAATGTCAAGCGCAACATCAAAATAATTCGAGGGTGATTTTCTGTACCTAAAATATTTGTAGCCACATAAAACATCAATTTATACATTATTGCCCGCACATGTGTCCGGCTGACCATGCATGCAAGCCGGAAGATATTTCTAAATCCAGCTGTTTCTCTTGATGCTGCAGGCCAGAAGTCTGAGTGGAGTGGGTCATCAGAGAAAGGCCCCGGTGTGCTTGGTAACATGCTGGTGGAGTTTCTTTAAGATTCAATACTGAGACTTGAATTGTGAGAATGAAAAGACACAAAAGAATTGTGATAGTGAATGCAGGAAGAAGGGAAAAAGGAAGCTAATGGGGCATCCTGCAGGGCTGTGAAGCTGAGAATGAGAAATTTTATATTCGTGAAGATGATGACAAAAAGGAAGTGCTCCAAAAAAGGAATAAACAAATGACACCCAGTTTAGAAAGTGTGGGTGGCAGGAAGAACAGTGACACCATTAGTCACAGATAAAAGAAGTGAGGGGACAGGTATGTTAAGAAAGATGCTGAGTTCAATCACTACTGCACTGCGTCTATGCAGTTGCATAAAGCCAGTCAGTGAAAGAATCTTATTATATGTCAAGGAGAGAAAATAGTCTTCATTCATGGATTTCAGAAGCTTTCAAAAAAAGAGTTTCCCTATCATTTACACATGCACAATAGAGTTATATAGCAGGAACAGAGGAAATTTGGATAAGGTCAAAGAAAAGCGAGTATCAGTAAAATATTATATTAATATATTTTTGCTGCTGGATGACACTGAATGAAACAGCTCAGCTCAAAAGAGGTAAATAGTTCTGTGGACAAGGATTTGGACATCGATATGAATATGGAAAATGGATATGAAACTTTATGTTTCAGGAGATGAGGAAACCATTAATGGCACATGGTTAAGAAGACATCCTCTTCATGTTGTTGCCTAATATTTTTCTCACTGATGACAATGAGACACTGGACAAGATAATCAAGCGTCTAACTGGTATAGCCTAATTTGGTACGATGGATCCAGAAACATGTTTTTAAATTCATGTAACTGATTTTTCATTTAAATTACTTTTATTTTCACAAGTTTATCAAGTAATGAAAACTTTCAAGTTTGCTGTTTTGAATGATTGCAGGAAGAGCTAGGTGTTTTAGTGGTCAAATGTAGCTTTAATTTGAAATTAAAGAGGAACACAGAGACCAGCCAGTTTGAAATGAAATTTTACAGACAGCTCATTGTATCTGAGCTTGTGATTCTTTAGTTGTAGTGAAATGGCAATATCAGTAGGCAGAAGCGTTTGCTCCCTGTAAAATAATGTAGATTTCTCCAACATCTGTGGAGGAAATGATCTTCAGAGCTTTGTGGTCTACTAATCACCATCATGTGACTATACAAAAATAACCCAGTGGAAAATCTCTATTAAGAGTTAAGAGCACAGGTTCTTTCTCTCCAAAATCTCCCTCATTTTTATCATAGGCATAACAAATGTAAGATAAAGAAGAGATTTTTTTTTTAAAGTAAATGGAGCAAAGAAAGAGAGGGGAACTTACAAACTTTCTTTCAGCAAAAGGCCTGTCTGTGAGGGTTACTGTATGGCACGCTGTACCCGTTTATATGTGTTGTCTGTAAATAAGTATTTTCTTTGGAGAGGGCTGGCAATTTTTAACATTGTGATCTTCCTGTACTGAAGAACACTTACAGAAGCTGCTCCTTCTTTGCCTGTATCTGTCCCAAGCTCGTATGGGATTGATTTTGTATACTCCACAATGGAAACCATAACAAGCCTAAAAATGAATGACATTATTAAAACGCATTCCTCTGTGTCACCCTTTCTCCCATAGCTCTGCTTTTTCTTGCTAGGCTCTGCTTGCAAGAGCTACTCTTAAATGCCTCTGGAAGGAGCTGTGCTTTAACCTTGCCACAGTTTTGAGGAAAGCCCTACTGAGTTTAGTTGGATGGCTGCCTGGAGATGGGCTTTAGATCTAAATTTGCTACAGGATTCTGAGTAACCAGCTGAGAGGGGGTATTTCAGCAAAGAGGTAGAGTTCACATTGCTAACGAGACCATATTTAGTGTGCACAGAGAACTTCTGCATGGCTGGAACAAATCTGGCCCTCTCTAAGCATGGTAGAGAAGACTTTATGTTACTTGATAATTATCTTAGGATGTATTTTAATGGGAAAATATATAAATAGATAGAACAAGATGTGCATAGTGCATCAATATTAATTACTAACCTAAATAGTTTATATTGATACATAGTTTCAAGCACACTTAAATAAATGGGACTATTTTGAAGTCTACCCAAAACGTGATACATTATGTTTGTTCTTAACATCTCTATTTATTACTACAGAGAGGTAGTGGCCTCTAGCGGACTCTGTATAGGACTATGGCAAAGCTGAGACTTCAGGGTAGATGTAATTGCTACTATCAGTTTTAAAAACCTACTGCACACTGGGAAGATGCTTTCTCAATTTTAAACTCTGTTGCAGCTATTGTGGAGACAAAGCCTTATGTGCCTTGGACTTTTTTACTGCATTTTTTAAAAGCCATTTTTAGAAGGCTTTAAAGCCAAATTCAGGCTGCTTGGAACGTGACCTACAGCGGGACTTCAGTGGCTTTAAAAGCAGGATTAGCTCAAATACTTTCGAACCTGGCCTGAATTTTTCATATTATGGCAGATTTTCCAAGTAAGGTATGTCTAACAGTACTTCCGATCCTGTATGCAGTCCCCTATGTTTGATCACGTAACGGGATGTGTGACTGCACGCCCATAGCAGGGCTGCCCATTGGTCCAGTGGGTCCGAGTCTGGGCTGTACGCCCGTGTGTCAGATCACACAACAAGGTAAGCCTGCATCATTAATCATGATGCAAATCTACAGCTGAGGGCTTTGCCTTCTGGAAGGGCTCCCTGGCATCGGGCACCGCTGGGTAATGACACACAGCTGCAGAGCAGAGCGGCTCACCTGTCACTACGCAGAAGCTGCAGCTGGTAAGGAGATCTAAGATGCAGCTGGCAGACAGATCACAGCACCTAACTTGTGGGATCAGAAAGCAGGAGAGGGTCCATGTGGCTGTACAGCAAGCACCTGAACTAGAAGTTCCACAGCAGAGAATGATGAAGAGGGAATCAAATGAGTAAGTCTCACATGCAGTGCATGAGACTGGGCAGGTCTTAAATAATTGATTCACTATTAGTGTTTTCACTGCTTGTAAAATAAAGTGGAAGCACCTCCTTATAGTGAGAATTAATTCACTGATGATTATCTACCTCTTTAAAAGTATAAAGTGCTATATAAATGTGTTATCAGAACAGCAAGATGAAAATTTACCTGTGAATCCTTTTTATCACTAACATTTCATAATGGTTTCAGTATCAAGGTTATTGATAGGATAGTCAATGCCAAACTTCTCTGGCACAAAGCCCTCTGAGTCAGGGCCTTATTCCCTCACAATGTTTGCAGCAGCTGCAGCAATCATACTTCTGCAGATACTTTGAACCGGTAAGACAAATTAAAAAATAGTGCTTGTAATTTAATCCTTACAGATGATTATATATTACATCCTTATCAATATGTATATTCTCATGTACGTCTACCCACCGAATTTTACCTATTCGGTATTAATTCTATATTTCTATGTAATTGAATTAATTAATTATAGAATATCTTTCTATATACTGAGCCAAGTTTTTTTCTTTCATTTTATGATTATAAAGGAATCCTACACAAGCTGTAATTGTTCTTTGGTTGTTAAATCTGCTATTGAGCAATTCCTTTCCTGATGATTTGCTGAGAATGGGATGGAAAAAAGAGAAGTTTCAGTCAGAACTTTCAAAACAAGACAGAACATGCCCAGAAGTAAAGTACATACACAAGTAGACTTTAAAACAAGTTCTGTAACATATTTTATAGATAATTTCATATTTTATATGAGAATATGCAAATTTCTAGATGATTCTGGCTGATTGTGTTACAGTTGCACAGAGCTCTCTTAGGAGCTCATGAAGGTTTGATTTTTTCTCAGTTACATTTTTGGCCCTTAAATTTTCTTTTACAACAAGATGCTTTTATTGTGCAATAGCAGAGTAATAGGACTTTTAAAGGATGTAGATTTCGTCTCCCTGAATTGTACAGATGTTTTACATTGTCAAGGTGGTTTAAAGGGGCCTTATCATAATAAAAAGGTTAAGCCTTTGAGCTTGTTTTTGCCAAACACTAGCAGTATGTGTGGTAGAAGGTTAATTTCAGTGTTTAAGTCTTAGATTTGCATTTAAGATCAAATGCACTCAGAAATCCATTAAGATGGAAAGTTTAATTACCTAGATAGTTTGGAAATTCGGCATAGGTTGTTCAAAACGCTTCTAGAAACCTTAATTTACTCATTTGATTGTAAACAATATTTACAAACAGAGTTGTAAAGTCAAAATTGGCACATGAACTGCCAGGTTACTCCGTAAGTACCCCGACCTTCAAATTAGAGTACACATAACCCTAACTTTCTGGTGTCTCAGTTGCTATCTGATCTTCAGATGTGTTGAGGATCCCCCTAATTTCATTTGAAGCTGATGAGGCCAGTAACACTAAGCAAACCTAAAAGCTGTGTGCAGGCAGTTTCAAGGTCTCTCTACCATATAGTAAAACTCCTGTCTGGGCAAACGCTAGTAGTTCTAATATGATTCTCATGATACAGTAGAGTGGGGAGTTTGAGAGCTCAAGTCTAAAGTTTACACAACAGTCTCTATTTTTAGCTTTTTATGTAAATTTCTAGTCATTGTGATAATGGTAAAAGCCTTGAAAATATTAACAGAATGTACTTTACAAGCCCCAAACTCCCAAAGAATAATAAAAAAAAAGAACATAAACCTTAAAGATGTTTTGTAAAGAGGAAGCAGCACAACATTCTAAGCAGATCTCTGATTTAGGTGCAGACTGGAGGCTCATTTTAAAGTGTCCAGTGTCTTCCATATACTGAACCTAAGCAAGAGCTGTAGGTAAGTGGGAAATGGCTGACAGAGACTGGATCAGAATACTATAGAAATATTTTGATGCTGATTCTCTGAAGCTATTCCCAGTTTATAGATGTGTTAACAAATTGCTCTTCTTGTATTCTACCCCCAAGATCTCTTTGGCCAGCCATGCAAGCAACAACTGCAACTTTCTGTGCTGTGGAAAACCAAAGGGAATTTCTACTGTTGGGAATCCAATATTCTCCTGTTCTGAAACTCTTCACATGCATTTTGTGGTGTCTGATATACACTGCCATTCTACTAAAAAAAGGTCCTTGTCCATTACTAGACTTCAGATTGCTTATTCTGAAAAATTTCATCTCATATGCTGATTTTATGGGTTATGTGCCACATGTTAAACAACAAAGTCTCAAATCTCAAGTTCATTGTTATCTGTGCCTTGTGAAGTATTTTTTTTTAAGAGAAAATTGTAAGCTTATAGAACTGCAAAAATGAAGAGGCAATATACACAATGAACACAAGTGAACACACAGTGCATTTTTTTGTCATACATATTGAAGAGTTGGTTCCTTCTCCTTATATAATGACATAATTAGCTTGCATATGGGAGAGACAGAAATCTGGAAAAATTGTGTTGCGATGACTGGTATTACCACTGCTATGTTACTGATCTTTTATTTTGCTTATAGCAACAGCAAGAGCCAAACTTCTGCTCATGATTGCACTTGTATTTCTAAGTGGCATTGCAAGCTCCAGTTCGGAAGCTGCTTCTCTAGAGACCACCATATCCCTAATAGGTCTACGGATGAACGTTTGCCTTAGGTCCTTAACATCGTGTCTGCATTACCACCTATTTTCATCAAGCACAATGTGCTTTCAAACCTTCTATAGAAATAATTTTATAAACCATTTAAAAATCACATTTATTAGTGGCAATACAGCAGAAAAGAGCAATGCTTGGTATCAACAAATAGCTCCTATGGTGCCTCATGACTAGCAACTTCCAGAAAAGTAGTTGTTTCTCCTTCAGTTACAGTTCATATACAAAGGCCTATTAATATTTTTTCTGGCCAAAATACGTAGTTTTCAGAAAAAATATTTGTTGATCTTCAGATAAAAATTTGTACCGACAAGACAAGTTTATATTCTGGATTAATTTGAGAGTGAAGAGTGTAAAAGAATGAGATAAATATAGAAGAAGTTAGTCTGGATTGTGGCATTTACCTTCTGCCACGTGCCCGGTACAAGATGCAGGATCCCTTGTTCTGCACAAATTGGTAGACCAGCTGAAATCCCATGCACTGAGCCTGTGTCCTGTTGTCCTGTATGTTTATTTCCTGCTGAAGAGCAAGCACTCTGCTGACCAGGTTTCAAATCCTACCCAGGAATTGCAGTAGAAAAAGCAAAGTTAAGTAAAAGTAAAGTAGAATCTGAGGAAAAGGTAGTGTATCTGTACTTTAAAGGTAGTTTTGAGTAAGACTCATCTGCTAAAGCTTATGCATCTGGAAGTTAAGCGTTTAAGTCATAGTCACTCCCAGTTCCCTTTACAGTTCGTGCTGATAACCAGGCACGAGTAGAGGGTGGTTAAGCTCGTCATCAGACAGGCCTCTAAGGTAAGTCAAGTGAGTTGCCCTCTGGAGGTGTCTGCATCCCTTCCTGTCTATATTGGGAGCCCAGACACCTACACACAGACACCTTCACTGTAGACGCCACCACAGATATCTAAAAAGTTAGATGTCTAAATCTGAACTGGTCGCTCTAGTCCTTATAGTCGATGCAAATCTGAAGTTCAGGCAGCAAGGCCCAGGAGGGAAACTACAGATCAGCCAGGCTAAGGAGACTGACAGAAAGTCTACAAGGGTAAAACAGAGTCAAAACTGTAAAAGTTTATGTTGCTGATCCAGATCACGTAGGCTTCAGGGAGTAAGAGGCAAACTTCCAAGAGGCAGCACAAAGCTGAAATGCAAGAAACAGATGACCTAGCATGCCTGGCAGAGATCACTGAGGTCTGGGCAATACTGAAGCACAGTAATAAAACAAAATCGACAGCCTCTTGGATTACATAGTTGTAAAGAAATCAGGCAGGACACACTCTGGCTGTCCTTGCTATGGGCAAGCAGTCTTAAATGCTGAGGAGCATTGTTGGGGGCAAAGTTTTTTTAAAATAAGATCTTTATCTCTTGTAGTTGTGCAGGCATATAAAAAGGCAGTGCAATAAAACAAACAAATAAAAATAGAAATATAAGCTTGCGGTTCTTTTTCCTGTTAAAGCAACACTATAAACTGAACGGTCATGAAGTATTACATTGGGTGATAGAAGTGTCATAGCTCCAGTGAGCCTATTTACCTTCAGGCACCTAAAAGTTTGGCTCAAACCCTCTGTTTGTTTACCAAATACAAATATCTATGTAACACATAAATTCCCATAAAGGCAATTTATTCCCTCCCCATCTGTTATTTCTTTTAACAGAAAAATCTTCTTGAAAAGAATTCCTGTATGGCATTAAAGTACCTGAGGAAAACAGGTCAATAAGTCGATAAACATGTTTTCAGATGTTGTAGCACCTTTTATGCCCACATGCATATTCTGTACATTTATTCAACCCATATTTGAAAAGAAATTAATTCAAAGAGTCTTTGCTGTAGACTGAGAGCAAAAGAGAAAAACGAGTACAATAATGACCTATTGCATTGGTAATAAATAGACTCAAGGCTGATCTGCCATTTTTTTCTTTAAAAAAATCAAAGCAATGAACAATTCGGCCACCCTTAACAGTGGCAATTCTTTGTCTGAGAGAACATGGGTCACTTTATTCAGCACTACATTCTTCCACAGGTTATCAAGGTGCTGAAAAAATCAAAAGAAATATAAGCAGTTTAAAAGCAAGGTAAATCCTTGGATTTCACAAGTGAGATAAAGACAACTGGCAGCAAGCATTCTCCTTTATTACAGAGGACTATTTGCTTGGGCATCCTCCCTAACATCTTCCAACCAAGTAGCTTAGGATGTGAGAGAGACCAGAAGCATTGGTTTTGACATTGTTCATGCAGCCTGTTGTCCCTCTAGTTCACAAATCTCATCTTTGACAGTGATCGATATCTGACCTTTGCGTGAATATAAGAAACCCCACAACAGGTAGGTATGGAATAACCTGATCTCCATATAAAGTGGCTTGTGACTAAAGTTTGGCGTCGGTCCTGACTCATAACGTTCATTCTCCTTTCCAAAATTTTCATATTTAATTTTGATAACCATTCTGCTAAGTGTCTTACCTTGTTCCGACTCTTCTTTAGCTCAGAGCATTTTCTTAAAGAGCTTGCAGAGGACAGATTTCATACCCTGCATATTGTTTTATAGCAGCGCTCTCAGCCACAGCACAGGGAAAAAATAAAGGGTGAGGGTGGACCCCGAGAGAACGCAGGGAATGGAGCCAAGATACACTGCCCAAAACCTCATACTTTGCTACAATGAATATTGCCAGTTTTCTGCCCCTGCCTGTGAGACTAGGAGGAGAATTCCATCTGTCAGCTGCTTGTCCACATCTCCTGGATAAGGCTGGTGTGTCCAAATTTTGGGAAGGAAACCAGGTTCTTTCTTTTTTTTATTTAGAAAATATATTAATAATTATTACAATTACCACCTAAAATACCAAAACATAACAGGTAATAATTTTTGCAGAATACATGCTAATATTATAAAATAAGTGCAATAGTCATACCTTTCCTGCAACAGCTGGATATCAGCTTCATTGGGTCATTCTGAATTTAGTGCCGAGGCCAGACTTCATACCTTGCTCCTGGTAATACTGCTTTATTTACCCACCTGGTACAGCAAGCGCGCTCTCAGGGATTGCCAACAGTGAACCCTAACTAACAGTGAAGTCGTGCATCAGTCTCTGCCTCTGTATCCGTACAGCTACATCTGACAATTAAGATTGTTTCTATTTTGATACAAAATGATGTTGTTCAGGAATGAGCTCGGGCTGTGATACTGGTCCAGCCATTGCAAAGCAGTGACTTTTGGTCATTACTGATTTATTTTGCGTTTGCATCTGGTTTTCTGGAGGTGAAGGAGTTTCTCTTTACAATCAATCTCTAGTTGCCTCCTCTCGTAGTCCAATTTGATAGTAGGTTGAATACAATACTAAAAACAGTCAGCTGGAGTTACTCATCATTATTTTATCTGCACAGGAGACAGTCATGCAGGCATAACATGCATATTCAAATTCTTTGCTGTGAGTGGCCAGTTTACTAAAAACGTTCTCTCCTTGTAACTCTTATTCTTAGGAAGTTAATTTATTTTCTTATTGCTGAGTGAAAGAGGAATCAAGACTTTCATTTTTTTAATCTTTATTCATCGGTATAGAAATTAAGTGGTTAATTAAAAACAAAACCACCATAACATAAAAACATGTTAAAACACCATTTGGTGTGATGGTGGATTTAGCATTTGACAGTCACTTCCACACCTGGGAGATGACTATACCTCTGTAGTTATTATTAACTGCCTGTAGCTTTTTCTTTCCTTTGATGAATGAAATATTAGTGTAAACTATCATCAGGATCTGACACACCATCTGTTTCTGCTCATCCTTCCTTTTCACCTTTCTGTTATTGTACATCTCTTTATGTCAAATAGATTTATATATCCTCTATAAACAATTAAATAAATGGAGCATCTTGTATGCAATAGAACTTTTGATGATCTCACTGGAACAGTGCAAGTATTCTGAAATTTAAATAGATAGTAATTAAAAATTCATTGCCACTTTCCTAATGAATTAATCCAGCAGTTAAATCTGCACAACAGCTATTCATTGGGAAAGTTCTAAATGTGGATTCTAATCTATTCTGATTATTGGTTTGTTTTCTTAATTTGAGGGGACATACGCATGTGACCCTGCTGAGAAAAGTGTTCGTTCACTGGCTTAGAAGACTCTCAAGCTTCCAGACAATGAGGATACAAATACTTTTACAATAAAATGTTGGATTTTTTTGGCAATGCATGCCTGCTTATTTCCTTCTTGAAAACTATGTATGTGATAGAATCAGTTAATTGATTGGCATCCTAATTTGTATTCACAGAACTTCATATAGCATGTGACTTTTAAAATGGAATTTTTAAAATGAGTTGAGGCTATGAAATTTTACAGTTATAGAGAGGGCCCGTCACATTATCGTGGTATATAATCATATTTGCTTTTGTATAACAAGGCAGCTTCAAATAGCAACTTATTTATCAATAAATGAGTAAATGGAGACCTCAATACAAGGTATTTAACCTGCCATGGTTACTGAAGGAAACCATGGGAAGATGAAGTCACAACATGCTTTCCCAACAAACCACAAGGAATGGGGGAGAAGGATTTTCAAATACATACCCGCCCCCATGAGAAGAAAATTAATTATCATATCCACTATGATTTCAATGGTGAAAAGTGGTAAACAGGAATTACAGGAAAGGCAAGGAATTAAAGGCAAGTAGAAAGGAAAATGTGGCAGCAATTTTTTCTAAACATTTACTAGAGCGAAAGATAATGTATTACACTGTTGCACTTTTTCAAGGAGCTAAGGAGGTGTACCAGTTTCTACAAGAATCTCTCTGTGCTAGGCATTGGGTAGAATAACTATTGGGTTTGCATGGCAAGGTTTTGGTAGAGGGAGGGCTACAGGGGTGGCTTCTGTAAGAAGCTGCTAGAAGCCTCCCCTGTGTCTGATAGAGCCAATGCCAGCCGGCTCTAAGACAGACCTGCCGCTGGCCAAGGACGAGCCCATCAGCGATGGTGGTAGCACCTCTGTGGTAACATAGTTAAGAAGGGGGAACAAAAAAAACCCCTGCGCAATTGCAGCTGGAGAGAGGAGTAAGAATATGTGAGAGGAACAACCCTGCAGACACCAAGGTCAGTGAAGAAGGAGGGGGAGGAGGTGCTCCAGGCGCTGGAGCAGAGATTCCCCTGCAGCCCGTGCTGAAGACCATGGTGAGGCAGGCTGTCCCCCTGCAGCCCATGGAGGTCCATGGTGAAGCAGATATCCACCTGCAGGCTTCCCACAGGGTCACAGCCTCCTTAGGGCATCCACCTGCTCTGGCATGGGGTCCTCCATGCAGTAATTGCTGAGTGATCTCCCCCCGTCCTTATCTCGACCCATGAGTCTTTTGTCGTGTTTTCTCTCCCCTGTCCTGCTGAGGAGGGGGAGTGATAGAGCAGCTTTGGTGGGCACCTGGCGTCCAGCCAGTTCAACCTACCTCAATAACTTTTACTTTAGACCTGGACATTATTTCATTTTAGTCTTTCTTTTGCTCTGCATTTTCTGCAATTGCTGCTCTGACACTCAAACAGCAATTTCACAAAGCGAAGCAAGGAAAAGCCACTGTTCCTCTAAGGAAAACACACCACGATATGGGAGTTTTTGACATGGCTTAAAAGGAACCTGTCTGTCTTTATTCCTGTTGAGAAGAAGAGTTAGTACTATTAGCCTGAAAGGGAGTTTTATCTAAAGAGGGACTGACTGCCGCTGAAATCCTGGGGAAGGCATTTGGATACTGCATCGTTGTGGACTTGTATATAAGATACAAACTTCAGACCTACGTGTAGACTCTCCAGAGGCCTAGTCTAAAACAAACTTATGTGGAAGAGAAGGAAGGTAGGACTGAGCAAATGATTTGCATGTTAGAGTGGAAGACAGGTTGCTTAAGGATGAGCTTAGTTCTTGTTGGAGAGAGGTGAAAGGGTTGAATTTGGGAGCTGGAGGACTTCAGCAGTGTTGGCAAGAATTACTTAAACTGGAAAAAGACGGGACCAGCAAGGAGCAACAATGGACTGGGGAAAGCCTCCAAAAAGCAGCCGTAGGCCCATTTCAAGTAATAGATTTGGAACAGCCAGGCTGAGTATTTTAACAGGATAACACGGGTGGAAGACTCATAGAGTAGAAAGTGAGAAAGTAAGAGAAAGAAAGCAACCGATGAAGAGGAAAAACAAGGAAGGCAGAGAAATCTGTGATGTAAAACTGCCTGAAAACTTCTGGTGAGAGGTAACAAATAGAATCACAGAACCATAGAACAGTTTGGGTTGGAAGGGACCTTAAAGATCATCTAGTTTCAACCCGCCCTGCCATGGGCAGGGATACCTTCCACTAGACCAGGTTGCTCAAAGCCCCATCCAACCTGGCCTGGAACACTTCCAGGGATGGGGCATCCACAACTTCTCTGGGCAACCTGTTCGAGTGCCTCATCACTCTCATAGTGAAGAATTTCTTCCTTATATCTAATCTAAATCCACCCTCTTTCAGTTTAAAGCCATTACCCCTTGTCCTATCACTGCATGCCCTGGTAAAAAGTCCCTCTCCAGCTTTCCTGTAGGCCCCCTTCAGGTACTGGAAGGCTGCTATAAGATCTCCCCGGAGCCTTCTCTTCTCCAGGCTGAACAATCCCAGCTCTCTCAGCCTGTTTTCATAGGAGAGGTGCTCCATCCCTCTGACCATCTTTGTGTCCCTCCTCTGGACTCGCTCCAACAGGTCCGTGTTCTCCTTATGTTGGGGGCCCCACAAAGCTCTTGTTCATCACCTGTTTCACTGAGCATGTAAATAGGCTGAACAATGGCTTGGGCTGCCCTTTTGGTGGTATTTAACTCTTATCTTCTGTCACTAATTAGCTTTGCTCAATAGAGGTAAACAGGATCAAGGGGCAGCACAGTTAATGCTGACAGAAACGTTTTATATAGCCTAAGGGAACGGCTGCTTCAGTCACAGCAAAAAATTATCAAGATGGGGTCACTATAGGTCATCTCATCCATTTTACACCGCAAAGTGGTAAACGTCTCCAAGGTCCTAATGCAGCTGCTTCATAATGCTTTGAGAGCTTTATCTTTTTTCCCATGCTTCAAAGGAAAGGTAATGGTACAATATCTTCTGCATAATACGCTACCCCAGCGCTTAGGGGTCAGATGGAGGCGCTGGGCAAAGGTGCTTCACAGCATCTGTATGTTCACCTGACTTCAGAGCTGTGCAGGAGCTGCTCAGTCCTCACAGCAGGTCTGCCACTCTAGCTCATGCTCAGCATTTTTATATTCCCAAAAATGAATGTTACAAAGCTGAAAGTATGTTCAGGTGCCCCCAATGACAGTGTCAGCTTTACACTGATGCAGGAGACCCTCTGTACAGTGGAAATTCCCGAAGACAATTTTAGACCACCTAGTCCTTTTCCTGAGAAACATATAATAGAAAACAGCTAAGTGGGCCCAATAAATGTAAGCTCTATACACTGCTTTTCTTTGACATTCCCTACTCTCTTTTGGAATATTTCTTTTTCATACCTTTCCCTGAGACATTTTAATGCAATTCACTAACTGGAACAGTTCAGCCCCCTCACCTTATCCAATTTGTTAACAAAACCATTTTTTGAACTCAGAGGATGTACTGATCTTTTCTCTTTTTCAAGTGGAACACAAATATTGGAGGACAAAGGGCAAAGTTTTCCATCGTGTTTAGTGTGAAAAACTCCAGGACTCATTTGAAGAAATGCTGTGCATCCATATATTATACATGTGGGAGGAATTATAGTAAACACCTACTTTCGGCTGTTCTAAGTTAAAAGAAGAGCTAAGAGCTTGTCTAAGCTGAGGCTTCACTTAATTATTATACGAAACAGATCCCATCTTTTAGAAAATTAACCCTTAGGAAGTTGTTCCAGTTGTTAATTATTTTCAATGTTAAAATTTTGTACAGTAGTCTGATTCTGCCTAGTTTCAGCTTCCAGACTTGCCATACATCAGTATACATTGATGAGTGTGACTGTTATGTATAATTTTATTGTGTGCTGAAAATGTTGTTTTATAAAGCAAGTTACTTAGGGACTATGTTTATGTTAAACCCACAAACTTCCAGTTAATAAAGTGAATAAATTGATCTTTGGAGTCTCTTACGAAGAAGCATTTTTCCAAACCTTTAATAATTCTCTCAATAGTTTTTTGAGCTATGTGCAATTTATCTTAGACTGAGGACACTGTAGCTGAATACAATAATAATAATAAAAAAAGCATTTACCCTGAAAGACAGAAAAAATATAACTTCTCATCTTGTATTTGATAACCCCATGTTTATATATCCAAAAAACATACTATCCCTTTCAGGCATAGTGGTCCAGAGGGAGCTTACTTCAGTGATTGTCTGCCATGATCCTCAGCTTTGTTTAAGCCACACAATGTGCCTGTCTGCTTCCTGAATGTTAAAAACATGGAATAATTTACATGAACAAGATGAGGACCAGAAAAGGCCTTGACACTGTGTAAGCACTGTTCAGCAATAACTGAAACATCAGTGTGTTATTAACACTGTTTTCAGCACAAATACAAAACCTAGCCCTATACAAGCTACTATGAAGAACTTAACTCTATCCCAGCCAAAGCCAGTACAGAGTCCAAAGCCAAAAATTGACTTGAAGTCATTTATAAGTGTTTATCAACATAATAATGCATATGATTGTACAAAGCTGTACAAGGAGGGAAATGGTGACGGTCAGAAAGATCCTCTGTTTCCACTTGATCTCTTACAACTTCCCAAGATTATTGTAACTTCTTCTTTTATTGCTAAATGACAAGATCTTACTCATTTTTGCGCTATTTCAATAAGTAATGATATTTTAAGCTCCCAATCTTGTCTTACATCTGTATTTTAGACTGTAGACAGGATTTTGAATTTTAGCAAGTGGTCAATATATTTCAGGGCTCCTTTTTTAAGTGAGCATCATGTTGTGTTCTCTGTGGATTCCTCCATCTGCTGGCACACAAACAATTGTAGGATCAGACCCTAGCTGGGCTAGCAGGACCAGAAGAGCCACATCTTTTTCAGAAACGTGAGGCAGAAGAAAAGTAGCTTGTCCATGCCTCTTGGGAGCTATTTATCTGCAAGCTTCCTAGAAGTTTTGACCTGCCTAAATATAGTACTTAACTGGTAAAACACACACTGTGCATAGTTGCAATTTATGGTATCAAACATTTACCAACCTTTAAATCTTCGTCTCGCCTTACCTAACACCACTTACGTTTACACTGGGCAGAAAAATCATGTTACTCCCTTAACAGACAGTTCCTTCATGAATAATATTCTCTTACTGCACCACATAAAAATGTAATTATTAAATGTGCACCCAATATTTATGTAGGATGAGGGTTGCCTAATATTTCCTGCCAACCTCCACAAAAAGACTTGCCTCTCAGCTCTGCAGTCCTTAGGAGGCCTTGCAGCAATTCTGATGGTTGCCATTTTTCTGATTTCTACAGAACCATTTTTCTAGCTTTTAGGGCTGAACATCACCAAATCTTCCATGTAGTATTTTAAACAATTCCCTCCTGTCGATGTATTAACCAGCTTTATTAGTTTGGTCACTCATAAAATAAACCATCTTAGGAGAAAATTAACCTATCAGCAAGAAAACAAGAAAATAAAGGGAACCTTCTGCATTTTTCAGAACACTGTGAGAAATACACATTTCAGCAGGTTCACAAGCTCTGCTGGAGTGTCTGGGACTAATGAAAGTTACTCTACACCACCTGCTGAATCGAGTTAAATAGACAGTCTGATTAATTAAAGTGTCAGTTTAGCCAATGGCTTCAATTTCACTTTTTCACAAAATAAAAGCTCCAACAAAGAATTATGGAAAAAACCTATTAGGTTATCTAGTCCACTTCCTGTCATTGCAGAACAGTCCCTCTGAAGACATTTTTATTCCAAATTGCTCAATGCAGTTTTAAAGGCTTGGGAAGGCATAAGCCACAGATGCTGCCCACAGAAGAATTTACAGTCTGCTAAACACTGATCTCTATCTTGACATACAAGTAGTGACTTTATTTTCGTAATAGCACTGTATCGTGTCTACTGAAATAATGCCCTTGCACCTCTCTATATGGTTGATATTCCTACACAGCAAATACCTACAGGCTATGTTGGAAACTCCCCATTCGTTGTCATTGATTTCATATTCATTTCATCAGAGATCCACACTGGCACAGGGTCCCGTCTATAAGGAAATCCTTTCGAGACTGGCACAGTAGACTGCCAGCCCCTCCAGGCAAAGAAACTCTCTCCCTCAGTGTCTGAAAACACCTGCAATGTTTTAAGTACTGTCAAAACACTCCAAGAATAATCAAAATGCAATCAGCTTTTGCAATAGATGTACAGCGTGGCTGGCACGGGCTGCATTGGTGGGAAAGATAGGAAGTCTCCTTTCTTGCCAGGTACCAGTGTTCCTTCTTTGCTCTGTCTTTGTAGTCTGGTGCAATCAAACTGTGTGAATATAAGATCAAATATAATATATAACATAAACAATCAGAAATATGTCAAATTGAAGTATTCAAGGTTTGGCATCTGGAAAGCTTGTTTTTTCCTTATTTTTCAGATGGCATTTTTTCAGGTGTTTGGCAATCCCACTGCATGTCCTGCATTGCTGCATCGAAGCATCAATTTTTATGGAAAAAGCTATCTGATTAAGAAAATTTTAACAGCATCTTTGAACACTTTTATGAACTCTGTTTTTACAGTTCTCTGGCAGTGAAAACTATTACTGACTGTCACGTTGCCCCTGAAGAGTAGCAGAAGATACCATTTTTTCAATAAAATGCCTGGGAAGATAAGTACAGTTCTGAGCATGATAAAAGGCTTAGTGGCTCTGGATCAGGAGTAAGCACTGGAAGAAAGAGTTACAGAACTGTAAAAAATCTCGTCTCAGAGGCAGGAGCCATTAGCTGCATGGCAAAAACGCATTTAACTGGAAATAGTAGCCAACACCAACAGCTATCTCCACTATTTCTCTAACAGGGTGAAAATTATAACATCATATATCCAGGCCTTTACAACTTATCTTCTATATTTCTGCACTCACTTTCTTCTCCCTCTCTGCAGTACACATACTATATGTAAGTATCAATAATATTGAATGCATACTCTAGGTAAGACACCTCTGTTTATCATGAGATCTTTGTCTTTATACAATGCATTAACTCTGCAGCAGTGGAACTAGGGAGAAAATGCTGCTTTTCCATGTAAAGTTTTAACTTCTCCTTGCAGAGAAGGCAGCACAGAGAAGTTAAAACTTTCTGCTTGCCTCCCTCCAAGAAGGCGGCAGACCTCTCTGCGGAAGAAATCACCCAGATGGAGGTCGCCACTCCAGAAGTCTGCTACCTTTGCTATTAACAGAGCCAGACGTATAGCAATAAATTTTGAGTGCTTCCAGAAGTCGCTTACCTTAGTATTAAATAGGCTAGCCATATAATAAGTGAGTCCCTTGTGGTTGTGGTCATTTAGGTTCTTTGCAGTCTAATAACAAAATGCAACACATTTGAATACAGTGTTTTGAAAAACCAGAACCTGGATCAACACCTAGGATGGCACATGTACCGGGGAGGCGTTCAGACCAAGTGGCAGAACACTTCGAATCTGGTTTTAAAACATCCTTCATTCCTTCAAGGTGTAAACCGTGTCCTGAATGTGTATTTTTAAACACCATTCTGGGTGGTTCAAACACAATGCCTGTCAATTAATTAAAAAGAACACAAATGCTACATGCAGCGAAAGCGTACTATACCAAACACGGGATGTTGCAACACTGCAATAACCTAAAGCAAGGGCCTGGAAAATGGCAAAGACAAGCAAAGCCTTGTTTCATAGAATCATAGAATCATTAAGGTTGGAAAAGACCTCTAAGATCATCAAGTCCAACCATCAACTAACACCACCATGACTCCTAAACCAGGCCCTGGAGTGCCACAGCTACACCTTTTTTGAACGCCTCCAGGGTTGACGACTCCACCACCTCTCTGGGCAGCCTGTTCCAATGCCTAACCAC
>WAAD01034046.1:343728-383865 GCA_013389945.1 Fregata magnificens
GTCCTGCCGCCTTCGCCCGAGCGACTCCTTCGGGCGGCCGAAACTCCGGCAGGAGACGGCGTCGAGAGGCGGGGGCCAGCGTGTTTCCCCGGGATCGGGTAGACGGGAGGCACACAGAACCCGAAAATTAGTTTCCAGAAGCATCTGCCGCACCTTCAGAACTTAAAACGACCTAGCGCGCCAGATCCTCGGGGTGCTTGCCATCTCGCAAGGAGTTTTGGAGAGGCGCGGGTGGCCATTTCTTGGAATGGGAGTAGGAAAGTGTCTCATAAAATCCTCTTGACGCTAGTGCAGCAGTAAATTGATTTCAGACCTCTTAAGAGAGGCTGGGCTACTGCTGCTCCCGGACCTCATTCATGAATTACACTTCCCTGCACAGAGAACTGCCTGCTTGCTGGCATTGCTTCTTGGAAGTGTTGGTTCTTATGCGGGAAGGTGCATGTGTGCTGGGGAGGTTTATAGATTTATCTCTGAATGTGTTATGTGCTGTGGTGCTATGCAACGCCAATTAAAATAATTCATGGTGATTTTTTTTGTCTGATCCAACTGTTCTTGCCAACTTGACACTTTTGCTTAAACAAAAAACCTGGTAAATCCAAAGCCTCTTAATTACAACCTCAGTACTTCTGGTTCTGATGCTTAGCTGTAATTTACGATCCCTGCTGCAATGAAGATGATAGCAGGTACTTAAGAGATCAGTGTGCATTTGATCTAGGCCTCTTTGTGACTTTGATAGTAGCGTGCCCTTGGAAAGGGCATTTCTGTGCCTTGTGGTTCTTCTGTACATGTCTGGAAGAAATCTTGTGGGCAGAGAACAGGTCCAGGGGTCAGCCATAGAAATGCTGCTTTTGTGAAGAGACAGAACCTTTTTCAGGTACCTCTTTGGCTTTGTTTACAGCACACTTGCATATAAACACTAGTGTTTCTAGTCAGAGCCAGAGCAGTTCACTTCAAAGGTTTATTTTAGGAGCGGTGCTGCTGCTTTGCAGCGCATGAATCTGTTGTATTTGTTTTGCAACATAGTGGGAAGTACGCTTTGAGCTGTAAGTTGACACTAACTTTTGAGTACTAACAACTAAAACTCTTCCTAAATAAATCCTTCTCAGCTTCTGAAGGGTTCTTGCCCTGAGGTTTTTGTGTGAGTTTCTATCTTGGCACTTATTGCTCAGGTGAAACCGGGTTGCTCACAACCCTTCTGTGTACCTGGAGGATCATGTGGTGGATATCACAACGAGACTTTGAAATGCATTTCAGTGTAATGTGTCAAGGTTTATACAGAGATAATTCAACAGATGGTTCTATTTAATATCTTGTTGCTCAGTTGCTGTTAGCTATAGTATGAAACTCTGTTTCTATAACATACTGTGCCTTTCTGGTGATTCAGGATTTAGAAGGCAGAGTAACAAAAGCATTAGTTTGAGTCTAGAGACTTTACTGCATGGGACCTTATTAGTAAATTGCAAATTTGTTCTGCTAGTGGAAATTGCAATTCACTTGTGCCTGAAACTGTGACCATTAATCTCGCCAGAGAAATCGTTTCAGCAAAACCTCAGTTGTGGGCTTCGTAGTCTCACAGGTGAGGGCTGCACAAAGTGGTGTGATGCCATCAGACCTCGATCCTTGGAGTTGGATTCTTGATCTGCCCATCTAGAATATTGAAAAGACTTTTTTGAAAATAACCTTTTCCTTTAGTCAGCTCCATTCATTTTTTTCTTTACCAGACTGCAGCATGATAACAGCTGTCAGCTTTTAACTCTAAGAAATGACATTTCTTCATGTGTTGTGGAAAAAGAAAAATCATAACCAAGAAGGGCTTCTAGTAAGTCTGTTGAATAAAAATTAGAGAGAAAAAAAAAAAAGTCTTAACTATAGTGTGTACCTTGTGTATGTTCCCTGGCATTCTAGAGAGCTAAAATCACGTGAACAAGAGAGGAAAAGTGGCACAGAAGTCATTCAGTGCTGGTAAAATAGGTGCTCTGCTTTCATTAGATGCACCCACGGTAGCACTGGATCCTCTTTGGTGTGCACATGTGTGAGCTGCTCTGGGCTGAGGAAGGGAACAGTAATGCCAGAAGTCCCTAGGGGGGATGGATTGCCCATAGTTGTTTTCTGTAGAGGGTTGATGTTGACAGAATCCAGATTTCACATGAAGAAAGGCAGTGAATGTAGAGCCAGGGTCTTGAGGAGTGTCGGATGTGTGTCATCGCTCTCAACACCAAGGAGTGCCAGAAGAAGACAAAGGGAATAGGAGGGCTGCACTGGAAAGAAAGTGATATGGTTTCTGGGCTAGATGTTGATATTCTGTATTTCAAATGCTTCGTTATGGTTAGATAATATTTTGTATGTTTGCTCTTTCCTGCTGTTGAAATGGTGACTGTATAGGAATGGTCTAACTAGGTACACAGGCTGTGATTGGGAGTAGCAGATGGGGGGGTGAGAGGTATTTCTGCCCTGCTTTCCAAGTACTTTCTCCAATCTACTAGTGTCACTTTTGATTTTTACAGCTGGTGAGTTCAATCAAGATAAAGTGGTTTTGGAGATGGTTGGGTTTCTTCTCGATCTCATTCAGTGGCAGCATGCTGTAGCTCCCAGTAGCTGATTCTTTAGATGAGATCGCTAGTTTTAATCTTCTGTTGATTTCCAATGAAAGTGATCCAAATGCAGCCTTCAGATTAACTTGTCTACCTGCTGAGTAAATTCCTGTGTCCTGTTTTGACTCCGGAAAATCGGTGTCTCCTCAATCATGAAATGCCTATGTGGTTTTGCCACTGTGCTTAAGCTTGTTTCGTGCCTGTGATCTTTTCATACTTCTATATGGAAAGGGAGGTCTTAGTCCATACTCTTCTTAACACAGTCCTTATTGGGTTAAGTTTTGACCTTCTTCCTTCACTACCTCTTCTGTGCCCTAACAGACCCCATATCAGCTAGGGGAAGCTGTCAGCAATATGGGGAGACCTGGGCACATCAAGAACCAAATGGGGCCTGTTCCTCAGCCCATTCCCAGGCCTACCACCAGAAGGATGCAGTTCCATCAACTAATTGCCCTAGCGTGAAATATGACAGGACACACTATCTGTGGCCTCCGCTAATGGCAGAGGCTACAGGGAAACCCATCCTTTGCTGCGGCTGCTACGCTGAAGGACGGTCCTCAGGTAGGTGAGTCGTAGCTGTTGACCTGTAAGTTAGGTGAGTCTCTGAAGTGTTTTTGAAACTTAACACGTCTGTTTGCACTGTAGTCACAGATCCGTAGGCGGGGAGAGGTTTGTGATGGGGTAGCTTGGAATGTGTTCCTGCCATCAGCTTGTCACCTGTCCTACCTGGATGTTTATGTCTGGACACTTAGAGCCTTCTGATGCCGAGCACTAGCAGTCAGTTTAAACAGTTCAGCTTCCGGAAAGCTGTTGAAACTTGACGTTATTAATAAACACTGAGATTCTTCTGTTTGCTTTAGTGCTTCAGTCAGAAGACAGAGCTCTATCTGTGAGCTTGTGATGAAGGATGGCTGTGAAGCTGTGCTTGCTTACCTGGGAGCCTGAGTTGAGACAACAGATGGGTTTTGCATCGGAGAAGCTGGGGAGAAGGCTATGAAACTGAATCTTGATGGAATTGTTCTCAGAAGATATTTTGAGAACTGTCCTGTTTGGCTATAACCTGTATCTTGCTATCTATGTTAAAATTCAGTCAAAACATCACTAAGTTGCTCTTTTTGAAGAAAGCTGCAAGACCTTCCTGCCTGGGTTTAGTTTTCCTTCTTCATTAAGTCTTTTTCTTTTCTTCCCCCCTTTTTTTTTTCCCTTTCCAATCTTGGAAAGGTGAATAAGGTCTCACATTTTCCCAAGAAAGAGGTTTGAAACAGTTTTTAAATTTCAGCTTCTGTTTCTTGCAAGCATGTCAGCCACACCAGATGGAGATGATGCATGTGGACTTAAATACAAATATTGTATTTTTCTTTCTCATAGTTGCAGAAACACTGAAGTAGCAAGTAGGCCAATTCATTTTAAGTGTAATAGTTCTGTTTTCCTGTTTGTGGAAGTGGTGCCCCATAATCAAGGCTTAGTTTTGCTGGCAACAGTCAAATCCTTCATGTTGCTCATTTCTTGCATGGGGGAGATGAAAGTGTAAAAAATCTTACTGGCAGTGTGGAGAATGATTTAATGCCTCTGACTTTCTATAGCAATTTTCCATTATAAAAGAGTGGTATTAGAAAGGAGATGTAACTTCATTCTTAAGGGGCTTATATTCAGGTTTTCTACCTTTAGTTTCCAGCGCATGATATGAAATGATTCATGAAAGCACTTGTAAGCAGTGCAGCAAGCCCAGTAACAAGGAAGAAAAAGACTAAAGGGTTTGACTTGCTTAGATAAGAAACATTAAACTTAGCACGTCTGCTGTGTCTTTATTTCTTCGAAGGGCACTGTTGTTCTTATCTGTGCTGGGTTAAAATATTCTTGAGCCCAGATGTAACCATTTTCCATTAATAATACTAACATGGTGGCTATCTAGGGCCTCTAAGAAATCTCAGGTCTTGGTAGTGAGAGAATCCATTATTTTCCATATTTTCTTGCAAAGATGGGAAAACAATTCCTGTTTTCCCATCTTTGTGTACGTATACATAAAATATGTATACAATATATATCTTCGTGTATATCTAATCTATAAAATATATATTTTTAAATATATAATGCATGTACATTGAACACAATTCCTTGAAAGCACCAAGTTGCATTTTGTATTTTAAATGGAAGGCTTTTGTGATGTGATCGCTAAATAAATTGTACTGTAATTGCTTGTTTTGCTGCCTGTTGAGATTGTGTATTAACTGGGAAAAAATGCAAAAACCCAGTAGCAATGCAGTCTTGACGACAGCTATTTTGTTGGTTTAATTTGCAGGTGTTGGAGAATGCTGTCTCTAGCTAGATTCTCTTTGAAGGCACTGGTATGTCATACCATACATGGTTTAATAAATAATCTGACCAAACTGGTGCATTCTGATAGAAAAATGTTCATAGTATCAAGTTACTGCATCTTGTCTTCGTTTTAAAAAAAAAAAAAAGTTAGTGCTGCAGGTAAAGGGCACCACCTCCATGCGTTCGATAGGGCTGACAGCTGGGGCAAGATATTTTTACTGGAATTTGCAAGCTGTTAGCCATTGTTGGCTGAAATCTTACTTTAGTGTCAGAGGAAACATCTCTGATTCATGATCTGGTGTTAAATTTATGTATTCTTCAGTTTACTGGAATAGCTTAGGGAGTGTTAGAGCTTAGATGCCCCTACTTCCACAACTTTAAAAAGAGAATTCATAGGACTGCAAGTGTCAAAGACAAACAGATTTCACTGAGGTCTTAGACACTCCAAACATGATCTCCGATGAAAAAGATTCCTTTTGTTGCATGAGTCAGATGCTTATTGCTAATACAAACAAACCAGTTCATCTGCTGTGGTGGTTTAGACACCACTCGGGTTTTGATACCTCTTTTTGGTAGAACTTAATCTGTGTTAACACAACAAATCATGATTCGATCCTTCTGGAATTACTGGCCTTGTTTAAAGAGTGATTTCACAGTGAAAGTGTGAGGTTTCTTGGGAGGGCACCCAGCCCAAGGAACTGCTGTGCTTTGGCAGGTACGATGGCACCTGGCGGGGATGGTTCTTTCTCCCTCTCTCCTCTACAGGCCCAGCGTACACAGCTGAACTCCGAGCTGTGTGTGAAGAAAGGTCATCTACCTCTCCCTTGCTGTGACTGAAGTCAAGAAATTGTTTTTTAACTCCGGTGTTTGATTGCTATTCTAGGAAAAGGTCTTCTGGCAGACTGCTTGCAAATGTCTAATTCGCAAGTTTGAAGGGCCCCATCAAGCTGGTAAAATGACAAACTCTTACCAGCCTGCCTGCATGCAGTCCCTTTGTGTTCTTAGACCATCACAGCATACACCAGGACTATTGCTAATCTCTCTGCTGAGTCAAAAATGCTCAGTGATGAAAGCAATATTTCGTTTCAGATGGAAACATGTACTACTTCTCTCTTTGCTTCTGAAACTTTTTTTCTTTCCAAAATCATCAAGCCCTCTCATGAAGGCAGAGTGCAGAAGGAAGAATGCTACACAGACTCTACTTATCATTTTCTTTAAAATCTACGGATTTCTAATGGTGGTCATCTATGTAATGCCAAGTATTTTATTAGCTGTGATAAAGTAAACTATTATAAAATGCTTTGAACCCTAAGTGTTAGTTAAGGCTAATATTAAATCCTGGCCATTTACTTGAAATTGATAGCATTTTACCGGGGCGGGGNTGTTATGTTTTTCTAGTTGCTCTGACACTATTTTTCTTGAGCCTTGGTGAAGAGAGGGAGAAATCATAAGCTGCATTCAGCCCCTTAGCTGTCATGTGCTTCTATATTTGCAATACTTGATGCATAAACCCACTGTGGCCTTTCCAGGCCTCGCTGTTGCAGAGCAGGGCTCTGCCTTCTGCCCTCTTCAGGGAGCTGGGACGGAGCCCGGCCGGGGGAAGCTGGGTTCTCACTCTGACAGCTCACAGGGGTTACATAGATGTTGTCACCAGGGATAAGGCTGGTTGATCAAGTGAACCCTGCAGGTACTCTCGAGTAACAGGTAGAAGTGGGAGGTCTACTGCCTTTCTATCCCTAGATTGGATTCTCACTTATGAAATTAAGTTAATTTTTTTTAGATTCTCTTTTCTTGCATCCTGTCTCAAGAATATGGGTGCCTGTTATGCTGACAAAGTGCGTGGGAAGGTCTGGGTGCCGCATGGGGGTGCCTTAGTTAAGAGATTTAATACTTCTGAAGTCCTATTGAGAGGTATGCCCCATTTCCCAAGAAACCTTTCAAAAGTGAAAGTGCAGTTCAAAAAAAAAAAAAAAAACCAAAAAAAAAACAACCNTATAAAAAAAAAAAAAAAAAACCAAAAAAAAAACCACCCAAAACCCCACAACCAAATCCCAAAGCTCCAAAGCAAAAAATGCATGAACAAAACCTCACCTCCAAGATGTATTCTTGGGCAGTAGAAAATCTGTTTTTGTTGTTCATTCTAGCACTTGCTGTGTTGCTTTAGTTAATCAGACATTGCATGTCTTTATTGCAGTGCTCCTTCATGTTTCAGCTTTATTTCAACTGGACGTGTATGATTTATTTGGACTTCCTTTTTTAAGTTAAAACTGCAAATTTGGGTAGCTTGGGGAAGTTGAATTTTTCATCATGTTCTCATCTCAGTAGAATCATAGAATCATTAAGGTTGGAAAAGACCTCTAAGATCATCAAGTCCAACCGTCAACTAACACCACCATGACTCCTAAACCAGGCCCTGGAGTGCCACGTCTACACCTTTTTTGAACGCCTCCAGGGTTGACGACTCCACCACCTCTCTGGGCAGCTTGTTCCAATGCCTAACCACTCTTTCAGTAAAGAAATTCTTCCTAATGTCCAATCTAAACCTCCCCTGACGCAACTTGAGGCCATTCCTTCTCGTCCTATTGCTAGTTTCTTGGGAGAAGAGTCCAACACCCGCTTCACTACAGCCTCCTTTCAGGTAGTTGTAGAGAGCGAGAAGGTCCCCCCTCAGCCTCCTCTTCTCCAAGCTAAACAGCCCCAGTTCTTTCAACCGCTCCTCATAAGACTTGTGTTCTAGTCCCTTCAGCAGCCTTGTTGCCCTTCTCTGGACACGCTCCAGCACCTCAGTGTCCTTCTTGTACTGAGGGGCCCAAAACTGAACACAGTACTCGAGGTGCGGCCTCACCAGTGCCGAGTACAGGGGCACGATCACTTCCCTACTCCTGCTGGTCACACTATTCCTGATACAAGCCAGGATGCTGTTGGCCTTCTTGGCCACCTGGGCACACTGCCGGCTCATGTTCAGCCGGCTGTCGACCAGCACCCCCAGGTCCTTTTCTGCCGGGCAGCTCTCCAGCCACTCTTCCCCAAGCCTGTAGCGTTGCATGGGGTTGTTGTGACCAAAGTGCAGGACCCGGCACTTGGCCTTGTTGAACCTCATACAGTTGGCCTCGGCCCATCGATCCAGCCTATCCAGATCCCTCTGCAGGGCCTTCCTTCCCTCGAGCAGATCGACACTCCCACCCAGCTTGGTGTCATCTGCAAACTTGCTGAGGGTGCACTCAATCCCCTCATCCAGATCATTGATGAAGACATTGAACAAAACCGGCCCCAGAACTGAGCCCTGGGGAACACCGCTCGTGACCGGCCGCCAACTGGATTTCACTCCATTCACCACCACTCTCTGGGCTCGGCCATCCAGCCAGTTTTTTACCCAGCAAAGTGTATGCCCATCCAAGCCGTGAGCTGCCAGCTTCTCCAGGAGAATGCCGTGGGAGACAGTGTCAAAGGCCTTCCTAAAGTCCAGGTAGACAACACCCACAGCCTTGCCCTCATCTACTAGGCGGGTCACCCGGTCATAGAAGGAGATCAGGTTGGTCAGGCAGGACCTGCCTTTCATGAAGCCATGCTGGCTGGGCCTGATCCCCAGGTTGTCCTGCACCTGCCCGGTGAACGCACTCAAGATCAGCTGTTCCGTGATCTTCCCCGGCACTGAGGTCAGGCTGACTGGCCTGTAGTTCCCCGGATCCTCCTTCTGGCCCTTCTTGTAGATGGGCGTCACATTTGCTAACTTCCAGTCATCCGGGACCTCCCCCGTTGACCAGGACTGCTGATAAATGGTGGAGAGCGGCTTGGCAAGCTCCTCCGCCAGCTCCCTCAGCACTCTCGGGTGGATCCCACGCACAAAGTATCTTACGGAAATGTAGAAAAATTTTCATAACATTTTAACTTTGAATAAATTTGGTAATACTCTTTTTCTGCTTTAAACTCCATTTGTGAGGTTTATTCTATTTGTGCTAATATAGATGGTACTTTGGGACAGGGCCATGCATATATTACTTAAGTGTTAGAAGGTTTTGCTCTTGTGGTTTGGTTTTCTTCCATATTCTGAAATTTTATTTGCTCATATAACTTAAAGCGGGTTCTAGTCTGAGTTCTCTGCTTAAATGCAGAAACTTTGCCATATGTTTTTGCAGAGGAGAGCCTGCAAACATTCAAGTGGAATTGGTGCAAGACCCAGAGAAATCCAGTTGTCCTAGTGTTTATAGAGGCTCTTTCCTTGCTGATGGATACCCCAGTATTGATTGGAAGATTTTAAATAATGACTTATTGCTGTCTTACTTTTGAAAACTCATTGTAGCATCCAGATATCCTAAACCACTGGTACCACTTGAGAAGCCAGCGAAGGAGGTAGTATCACCAGAGACGACCAGTACTTTTGGTACAGTTAAAAAAAAAAAAAAAGTGTGTTTGCATAAGTCCAGCAGGCTGCTGGTTTTACAGCCTTTCTGCTTGCTTGTTTTGATGCAGTTGGCATGTGTTGCTCCAAGAAATAAAAGTACACAGTTTTTGTTTATTTATGTTAATATAAAGCCTTCAGTCTCAAGAATTTCAGTGACACCTGTAATATTTTGTGGACTTACTCTTAATGTGGCCAAACAAGTGTTTCAAGTCCTGATCTTGCAGAAATTCTGAGCTATACCATAGTTTCTAGGTAATACTTGACCAGAAATTTCAGGCTGTGAAACAGCTTCATTTACTTGAAGCAGCTCATTGTTATCTACCTTATGCTTTTACCTAGGAAAGTGCTGTGCATTAAATTACATGGTTCAAACACAATGCAGAAATAATATTACTGTTAAAAAATATCATTATTTAGTTAGCTGCCTTTGCCCTTCCCTGCAATTAATGTTTTAGAACAGGTAAAATAGAAGGTTGCTCCAATTAAAATTTGTTTTCCATCTTTTGCATGTGTTTATGCATGTAATGTGTGTAAAACAGTTGTCATGCATGAACATTTTTTAAATCATTAATTTAAAAAAAAATCTAAACCTTGAGCCATTGATCTTCAACTGTATGTGTCTTGTGTAAAGTAACACATTTTATAGTTATCAGGAGACAGATTTTCCTTTTAGCTATCTTGTCTGGTATGAGGGGTGCTTTTGATTTGGGTCTTTTTAGGAAAGATCACTTGAAATGCAACTTTTAGTTACAATGCAACTTAAGCCTTTCAAAGTGATGGATTAGAAGCACTTAGATCTCCATGTAATAGGCATGAATGAAATGGATTGTGTTTATTCTGTGAACACAGAGGTAGTGTTTCAGTGTGTAATCAAAATTAAAAGAAAATGAAGTCTACCAGTTGCCCTAAGAAAGAAATTATTTAAAGGTTACTCATTCAACTGAAAACTTTTAGCTTTAGTCAGCCTTATTTATTATTTAATCAATCCAAATATGGAACTACAGAGGCAGCTGGTGTCTCTGGCAGAAAATCTTTTCTAAAAAGAAAAAGTAAATGGAAAAATGAGATAAGTGTATCATGCACACAGAGTACTTAAGGAAGCTGTCTTCGATCTCTCTAGTGCTGTTTGGTTTGGTGGGGGTTTTTTGGGGTGGTTTTTGTTTTTTTTTTTTTTTTCTGGTAAAGAAGTGTCTCAGACTGGGGAAAGCTGGACTTGTCCGTGTGAGCTGTCTTGTGCCCCTTTCTTTTTCCTTAAATTAGCATGGTGTTATTTCAAAAACGTGAAAGCACATGTTCTTGTTTCCGTTTGTTGCTGTGTGTGAGAACTTCCTTTAACATCAAACTTGCCCCTTGGAATTTTTGGGATGTGACTAACCCATGCCTGAAACGAAACCCTTGCTTCCTCTGAAACACAGAGAGCTTTTTAAGGCAAAGCCCACAAAAGACTGTTTTTAACCCAGCAGAGTGCACATTTCATTCAAAACTACGGGATATGAGATCAGCTGTTTTTTCCAGTGTTCATTTACTTTGGATTCTTAGATATTTGTATGTTAATTATCAATAAAATATCCACACTAGCAGCCATAATACATACTGATACTTGCTACTTGCTATACTTTTTTTTGCTGCATCATTTGCTGGTTTCCAGTTGTATGTGATGGGCTCATGTTCATTGCTTTTTGGGTATTGTTTGAGGGTTTTTTAAATTTAATTTTGACAAACTGACATGGCAAATTCCAACATGTCTTTTTTTTTTTTTTTTAACTTGCACATTTCTCTCTAGATAATAAAAAGTGTAAATAGGAACATAGTTGGAGACTACAATGTTTTGTGTTTGGAGATGGGGCATATTCTGTGGCAACTCTCCTGTTGCGTTACAGCAGACCTAAGGAGCGAGTGGCTTGTTTTATTCTCTCCTACTACTTGTACCCAGCGATAAAACCTTTCCTCAACATGATTGCTAAATACTTTGTAGGTTTTAGGATGTCAGATAGGAGCATAGGCATTTCCAGAATTAAAACTCGCCTGACTGTTTGGCAGTGATCCTAGTGAAAGGCTCCTGCATGACCTGGGGGAAGGACAAAGCCTTGAAAAATCTTTTTAATTTCAAAAAGAATGGGAAAGTTTGAGAGAGAAAGGCTTCTACAGTGAGGCCAACTTGAACAGAGAGGAGCCAGAGACAAGGGTGTCAGCGGTGCCCCAGGCTTTTGTTCCCAAAGCTCACTTCTCGGACCTAGTCTGGGACCTCCCAGCTGGACACCAGCAGTTCTTTCAAAACTTCTGGGAAGCCTTCAGGCAGGGTTAGGAGGAGACATGGGACACGGTATGTGATTCTTGTCCATGCCGTGGACAGAGGTCTGTCTGGTTCAGGGTGTGTTGATGTATGTAAAGTTGTATTGGCACAAAGCTCTGGTATTTTCTTCAGGTCCGAACGCTTACCAACAGGTAATTGTTGCATTTTGACCTGCTGCATTTTTCTTTTAGACATCAGCAGTTTGTGGTTATTGTACTGTTAAAATAACTTTTTTGTTCATGGCTTTCAATTATTTGCTCTGTGATAGCTTTTGGCTCTATGCAGTTATCCATCGCTTACTGCTGGCCAGTTCGCTATAACTCATCTTACACTAAGAGTGTGAATCGTCAGTCTCCATTAGGATATTATCCCATCTTTCATGGCAATCTGAATGGGGAGAAATTGTGTTTTATTTGCTTTATTGGGTTTCATGGAAGACTGGAGAGAAATGTGCATGGAACAAACCGATTTCTTTAGCCAGCTGCTCTTTTAAGTACCATTTGCAATTTTCAGATTGTAAATATCCTTTCAATCCAGTTGTTTCTTTGGTTCATTAAGTCCTGGCAACAGGCTGATTTTTACAAAGCACAAGTAAAGATGTGATGTTACAAATGGAAAATTAACTGTTTTGTTCAAGATGAAGAGATGTAAGATTGCCAGCTGGATCCACACCCATCTTGCCTAATAAATAAAGATTTTTGCCAGAGAGAAGAGATGGAAGAGCAGCTTGAAATCCCCCCCCCCTTAATTATTATTAGTATGACCTATTTTGTATTATTTCATGGAGTAAAGTAAAAGCAAGGTAAATAGGTAGCTGCAAAAATGGCAGTGGTGTTATAATCAGCCTGGTGACCTTTTCCTCTTGAAAACATCAGACAGACTTCTTGCGACTTGGTGTCCCTCTCCCTGGACAGAAGGAATGTAACAAAGGTGTGTTTGTGGTTGTGATACAGCACAAATGGCCCGTGTCGAAGATGACCGATTGCAGTGGGAAATATATGTGACTTGTTGTTTACTCATTTTTTGGATCTGGTTTATCAGAAAGAAAAAAAGTCTTTGGATTTGTAATATTTTCACTATCGGTTTACTTCTCTGGGTTGGATGCTAGGAACCTATTGTATCAGCCTTGTTTCCAGATGCTGTTTATTTCAGTTTTTGCAGTTGGAGACTAATATGGCTGAGTTTTACTGTGACTTATGTCTGACCTTGTGTAAAAGCTCAGTTTAAAAAAAAAAAAAAAAAAAAAGCTCACTTTAATTATTCTTTCCCAGCCAAGGAGGAAAAACATTCAGATGGCTTCCCCGCTGTGGGATAAGAGCATGCACAGATGAGCTGTGGACGAGCTGATGTGTAGTAGATGTGACTTGTCTGTATGGTGCAGATTTACTGTTCGCTTCACCTAGGTTGTGCAAAGGGAGTGTCCCATTCTCGCCCCCCTGCCCCAAAAACCTCTGGGTGTGCAAGTCCTGTTTCTGCTTTCCACGCTAGCCCTGCTGTTCTTCTCTGGGCCTGGCTGTACACCTGGCTGAGCACAAGTCCTAGAATAAAGGAGGGAATTTAGGAACAGGAGGAAAAGTATCAAATCACCCCTTGCAGCAGCAACATGACTTTAGATCACTTCAAGGTACGGTTTTGTACTTGACCTAAGGTTCTGCCTTTCCTGTTTTCTCATGGGAGGTGCCATGAGGGTTTTTGTGGCTCAGGTGGGAGTTTGTTCTGGGATCCCTCTGTGTCAGTAACAGCACATTTGGTGACTTGCACTAGTGAGCAATACTGTTTCGATCTCCCAGGTTACTTTTTTAGTATTGCCAAGTACTTGCAATTATATTTGGGATCATTTTTGACCTCAAAATTAATCTTGTGACTAGGTAGGGATCTATCTCTCCTCTCCCTTCCTCTGGCTTTCTATCTGGGATTATTCCTTCTGGGATCAGTGGCTGCCCACGTGTATCACACAGCCCTTTGCTTCAGCACTGCAAAAGGCATCCTCAGCCTGAATCCATCCCCTTCCTGACTGCTGAAGAAGAGGCTGTGTAAACATTGTCCAGATTTTGGAGAAGCAGCTGACAACGAGGAAGGGAAGGATGCTGGAGGCACACTGAGATCAGCCCCCATCGCACAGCGTGAAAAAAACAACTGTAGGGGTGCAAATTTAATTAAGGTATCCAGTCAATACTGGCGTTACAGGTATGTCACTGATGCAGGCAACACACTAGTGCCACAGCATACTTTCCACTGCCAAGGGGAAAAGTGTTAAATAGATTAGATTCCATATTTCCTTCCATGTAGAAAACAAAACAGGCTTATGTGTGCAGAAAACCTTGGATTCAGCTGTGGGTTTGTGTTTGTAATTTAATAATTCTCAAGCTGATTAGCAGAACTGGAGGTGGAACATGTAATTTCAGTGCTCACAGGAGTCTTCTGTGCACTCACAGTTGAAACCGTGATAAAGGAATAAGTAAAAAAAAAACCTAGCAGTGGAAAAGGGAAAACGTGCAAAGTTGAAAAATGAAGACTGGGCTAAGTGATGGAACCCAGTCTTTCATAAACTGGCATTGGGTAGTTTCATGGGAAGATTAAGCAACATTGGGATTAAATAAACGGATCAGATGTGTGGTACTTCATAGACCAGAGGTCCCGAAGCAGCTTTAGAGGGAGTGTGTGCACAGGTGTGACTTGGTGACGTGGGCTGAAGCTTGCATTAGTTCTGCAGTTGGAAGCTGCAGAGATGCATGTGCAACCGAGCTAGTTAATCCTCCTGAGGGAAGGCTCGTGCTTACCACAGGCTGCTGAAACACTGACTGGGAGAAGAATTTTCCTTTTTTGTTTTGCAGAATAAGGACAATTGCTTGAAAGAGTTAAAAGTGAACTTAGTCAGAACTGTTCACTTACAGGAAGACTAGAGCCCAGTAGTCTTTGTTGTTCTCTGCTTCTCCTTATTTATATGACTTTTATTTACGATATCAACAATCTTAGTAATTTCAGATCATTTTCATGATCCGAGTGAATTTTTTTATTAAAACTTAAAATTCATGTGCAGAATAAATTACTAAATAATGCAGCTGCATAACAACCCAGCAGATATTCCATATTCTTGTAACATAAAAGTCAAAAGAAAACATTTTGAGGTAAAGTTCCGTGTAAAGTGTATTTTATCTATTTTTACATTATATCATACAACATTCATTCCTTCAGCTGTTTGCCAAAGATAGCTGACATTGCAGCTTGGCTTTATGCAGAGAGTCAGATGTTGAAGTCTGACTAGTTTCACACATGTAGCCAGAGGCTTTGCTAAGTTACGTGGGGAAGGGAAGAAGAAAGGTAGCCATGTGGTTAATCTACTGCGGTACCTCTAGCAGTAAGTTAAGAATAACTTCTTTGCTACTGTGTTCTGTATTCATTAGGCATTTATACAGAGAGGTACAAATTATCTGAGTGTAACTTATGGCTGGAACTTAAATTGTCAGTGGTTTCTTACAGTGTTCTTTTTTGCTGACAGGTATGAATAGTTTCTTAAGGACTTCAGGGGAGCTAATACTTCAGTCTTTATTGCCTCAATGCAGTGAAAAATTAGGAGGAGTGTAATTGCACTTAATGTGAGTCTGTAATGAAATGTTTGAACATTATTCAGTTTATCTGTCCACTCTGTCTCTCTCATTCTGGGTAGCTGTCTTAATTCTGAGACAGATGAAAAGCAATAAACACTATATGCATTTAAAATTATTTCAGAGAGAAGCTTACTTCTGCGGTCTTACTTGCTTCCAAGGTTATCCTCAGGCAGGGAATGAAACTTTCTGCTTAAGAAAAGGCTGATACTTAGTGGTATGTAATTTAATAGCAGTTTGTCTTGAGCTTTCTGTAAAGATCGCAGTAGAGTTCTCGTAAAGGGAAAAAAAAAATCCCACCAAACCCATCAAATTTACCAGTTGCCCTCCTGGTGTTACTGCACTGCTGTAACTGCCTGTGCGTGGTGATGGCTGTTGGCAGGGTTGTTGCTGTCTGAGTACAGGTGCTGCTGGTGCTGGTACCAGTGGCTGTGGGAAGCATTGCTGTTGCCAGCCTTGGATTTGCTCTTATAGTAAGCATTGCTGTGTATCTCTCCTGATACTACCCAAGTCACTTTTTCTCATTTCAAGATCCTATTGCAAAAGGCAAAAGCTCACACTGTGTGCCTGAGAATGACAGTATAAACAGCAAGTGTCTTGGAAAAAGCCAGTGAGTATAGTGTGGACCTGTTCTGCTGCTGCTATGAGGCACAAGCACCCCATGTTATTAATATGCTCTGTTTCACGCTAGGGCAGTGGGGGAGGGAGTGTCCCTGTTTCCCCGGGTGCTGCAAAGGCTGTCAGCTTCATCCTTCAAGGGGGTGTGCTGCTGGCTGTGAGCATGGGATGATGCCCTGGGCTTGAAAGCCAATGCTGCTCCCTCTTCTTCATAAATTACCTTTTTTTTTTTTTTTAACCCCCCTTCTTTCCTGGGGAAACAAGCGTGGTTTTGGGCAGGTGGGAGAAGGGCATAAGGGAGAAGAGGGGTGGGAATGAACAAAATAATCTCTTAACTTCTCACATTTCTTTTTAAGAACAGGGCTCGGGGAGCATCGTTAAATAAACGATATTACAATTATTTATACACCTCCCTAGATATTTCATGAGCACTAAAGTGTAGACATCAGTGATGCCTAACACTTCTCTATTTGAAGGTGGTGAAATCCCTCTACTAGATCAGATCTCTTTGGTTGTGCTCAGAGCTCTGATTGCTCTTGTTAACAAATCTTTTGTGGTGTCCCACAGAATTGCTTTACTTATCATCTTACATGAACCTGCTACGGAGGACAGCTGAAAACCTAATCTCACACCCTGATAATACAAAGATACTGTGATCTTATTTGTTTCCAGTTCAGTACTGTTGCTGAGCTGCTGCTCTGCTCAGCTGCAAACTGGAGAAATGGTTGATAGATACTTAGCTTGAACTAGAGAGGCCCAAGAAAAATCACTGCTGACAGAGAAGTGCCAACACCTCATCTTACTGAAACACAGTTAGATGAGTATATTTGGATGAAATTAATTCCACTCTAATGTTAGTCTGAAGTACTTACCTTTTTCTTTTTTTCCATAGCTAGTGGGGGGGTGTTAATAATCCCAGGGGAAGATTGGTTCATCCAAAGATACAAGAGTTTGCTCTACCTTTATGTGGTGTCCCTCCTCTAGCTCCCGGGAACTCATTGCAGTCCCCAAGCGTTGAAATGGAGAGGGTGAGGAGGGAAAGAAGAGCCAGCCTCCATTTGGAGTGACGGGTATTACTTCGTTTTCTTGAGGCAGAGAATTTTGACTCTGTGGATGGCTTACTCCAGTCAGGGAATTGCTACAGCCAGCTTATTTCTTGGCAGCACTCAAATACCTTCTTTTTCTTGTTAAATAATACATAACCATTCACTTCTGGAATGCACAGATCAGAATACCACGTTATTGTACCATGTTTCTGGCATGTTTATACAAACACTTCAGCTGTTTTTCTGACATTTTCCATTTCTGTCCGAAGGAGACAGCTCAAACTCTGTATTTCTATCCTTACCCTGCATCTCTATTACAAACTGCAAGTCCTTTCTGCGTTGTTGTCATTTTAGCTGATTAACTGTCTTGAATCATGGGCAAGCATCTTATTTGTAATTTTTTTCAGCTGTGGCTTGAGACCTTGTTAAGCAAACCACTGCAAATCCTATTTCGGTGTGAACCTGCTTGAGTGGACATGAGAGGCTGACCTTTAAATTTATAAGGCACTGATAGAGAATTGGATTAGATCAGGAAAAAAACTCTTAATGATGAAGGCAGTGATTTGGATTTCTGGATGCCTGTTTGCATTTTATGCTTTCTCTTAGATTTCTGGTCAAGTTTTCCACCTTAGGTCTCTGTTTTGTTAAACGTCTTTAAAAGGATATAAATGGTGTATCATTTTTGGAAGGGATAATAGGATAAATGTATCGTATACTCACAATATTTGATGATGAACATCCAGTAAGCACTGCAGATAAAGTTGAAATTAAGTTCTATGATATTTAAACCTATACTATCCTGCATCTGGTGGGAAATAATGTACATTTCTGTTGCTAAATGCATCTCTTCTAGGGAGTAACTACTGACCTGTAGGTGGGGTGGCACAGAGTAATTGTATTCCCAATCATAGGATTTTATTTTTCTTTCCTTTGGAGCAGGCTTGTATGTGGCACTTAGCCCTGGATTTGACCTGGGGCCCATATGTCTGGGCTACTCACCTGCTAGGATGGGATCCCAGGGATGAATGATCCCTGAAATCACTCCTGAGTTTCGTTCTGAAGGGAATTGGTTAGCTGATGCCGGGAGAGAACTGGGGAGCAACTGGCACTCCTGCAAAGCTTGTTCAGCACTTGGTCCCCTAGGTATAACAGTAGTTTGAAATAAAGATTATAATCTCTTCTGCTACTTCAAGGTTTTTCAGGGAAGGAGATGGAATGTAATCACTGTGTAATTTTCTATGTTGTTACGGAGAGTACAAAAAAGGTCTTTAATGCCCATAGTGTCCTGTTTGTATTTATGCAGAATATTTGTTTGGATGTAGTTATCTTTTCAGTGGTAGTAGAGAAATTATTCTATCGTCCTCTGTCTATTCATCTTTTACTAGTGCTTCTCTCAGCTTTCTTTTCTTGTGTGCATGTGACTGAATGGGCTAACAGCCAAGTTTATATTTAGCACTGCACGAGTCAGCATCCTTTCATGCCTTAATTGCTGTAGTAACAGGAGACCATTTGTGAGTTATAACAAATGATGCAGAATTTTTTCTCTGCTGTCAACTCGTGGATTGTTTTTTCCCATCTGCAATATTAAGGGAACCCAACTGAAGATCAGTGGACGCAGGTTTTCAGCTTTGTGTTTTGCTGTATATACTGAGGTTTTTGCAGTTTTTGTTAAAACCTCTAGAAAAACAGAGGAGGAACAAAGGGGGATGTGCCTTATGAGCTTATTCCATGAATGACCTCGTACATGATAGTCAGAATTTACTCTTAAGGTTCCACCTCTAGATACTGAACAAAGCAATAACATATCTCGTTTCTAGACTCCAATCCTGAATTTTGGGGATAGAGATCCTCTTACGACCTCACATGTAAAGGAGTACCTCCTTTTAATAGACACAACAATTGCTTTGATATCTTGTTCTGTGCAACTGAAGCCCTTGCTGTCTCCATGATGTGTATCTGAATGATTTGCTGAAGTGACCCGGACAGGATTTTTGGAGGAAACAGATTTATGCATTTGAGACAAAACCCTCCATAACTTCCAGATGAGATGCTGACCTTCAGAGCCTACAGTGAGGTTATAATGGATCTAGATTATTAATATTTCTCATATTGCTCCTTACCTGCTTGATATTCATTGTTAAATCATTAATCTTAACAATTTGGTCACTGTTTAAAAATCTATAAAACACTGCTGATATTCTTGTCTTAGATTTAACAATACTCAGCTGTAGCATTTATCTTCCTAGTATAGCCCTGGCCATAGTACATGTTATCACTGTTCTGTGTTTCCTGCCTCTGGGTGACAGTAACAGATTTAGCTATAAAACTTTATGGCAGTGTTAGCTGCAATTTGAATAGAACATAATAATATGTGCCTTTAGGCTTGCAAGTTCCCTTGTATGCCAGATCTTAAAAAACTTGATAATCCAAAAAAAGGGTGATGACAACTTTCTGGTTTTTGGTTGGTTTGGTTTTTTTTTTTTTTTACCAACTGCCTGAATAAATGCACCCCCGTTACCTGTTAGTCAGTTGGGGTTTTTGTCAGCTAAGAATAATAATCTCAAAACTAAATTGCAAATGCTGCCTTGGTTTAAATTGGATACAATTGGCAGAGTTAATTTAACTGGCTGGATTTGGGCCAAGTTGTGGGTAATGGTACTATATTGACAGTTTTATATCTCCCCCCNAAAAAAAAAGTAAATGTTTAATTAGCAAAAAAGTGATACTGTAAATTCAAAAAATATCAAGAACAGATTTAAGAGGCAGTTAAATTTTTTTTTTCTGCTCCCGAGACTTTGTTAATTCAGGGCTCGTGACTGTATTACACTTGAACCTTGGTTTATAACTTCACTTATGGTAATGAATGTCAGCTAGAAAAGAGCAGTATTCCTTACTCTGCCATTTCATTTTATTCCTTCTGCAATTAGATGAATTCTCGTGTCTTAATTCAGCACTATGGCGCAGGACAAGCTGATGAATGGCTGTTGTGAAAGGCAATAATGGAGTACTTTAGGTTTTTTTCCCAGACATTTAAACTCTGAACTGTTGGATTCTGACTGAATTCAGTTCTTGAAAGGGAGTTTTCCAATTTGGACTTTTGTTTTCCCTCCAGTAAAACAAGCAAAGGGCATGTTTCCGTTGCTGTACTCTGAAGATTTTTTTCTTGGTTTTTTTTCTGAGCCTTGAAAATTCAAATAGTCAGAACAGTGTCCTGTGAATACACACCCTATTCTGAAATACATTTTGCTATCTAGAGTTTTAAAAAATTGCTTTAAAGGTTTGGGTTTTTTTTTCTCTCCAAGAGATGTGTTCCCCTGGTGCCTTCATATCTTGCAGAGTTTTTAAAGCATGGCATACTTTAAGAGATGGTATTGGAAGTGATTCTGTAAAAAGGTTACTTGCTTTCATGCCACAGTGGTTATTTAATTCTTTCTGATGTAATTCTTTTTTTTTCCTCCCAGTGTCCCAGCTTTAAACTAAGCCTTGGCTTCTGCAAGTAGAGCTGAGCTGGTCCAGCCCCCTTCCCTGCAGCGGGCAGTGCTCTGTACCTCACAGTGGCAGAGCGTACTTCAGCTGTCAGTGGAGCTGTCTCTGTGCTTAAAGGCTTGTTTTGGTGTTTCACAGAGGACAGCTTTTTCCTTGAGCCTGGTCCTGCAGGTACCATGTCACAAAGTTCTGAGCAACCTGGTCTGATTTGGCCCTGCTTTCAGCAGGGCGGGACTAGGTACCCTCTCCGGGCTAGAGATGTGTGTCCTGGCTCAGGCAGAGAGGGTGTGAGGATTGGAGCTTCCTCTCTGGAGCATGAGCAGGGTTGACCTGCACTTAGTTACCTGATCTTCTTCTGTCAGACTTCCCCTATCCCTGTCTCATTAATATGTGTGATCCCAGCTTTTTTTTTTTCCCCTAGATTAATTTTTATCTCAATGGTGAGGGAAACTGTACATCAGGCATGCGTCCTGATGAGTTTAGCAAGACTCTTTTATAAAAAAGAAAGTTCTTATGGATGCGGCAGGAAGACGCTGTTACCTACACAGGAGTTCCCTATGGCTGGACAAGAGCAGTCTGGTCTCCAGAGCATGGTCACACCATGCTGTCCTTAGGAACCTCTCTTTTAATGTTGGACTGCCCTAGCGTTGTTGAAGTACCTTAGGTGCCCTGCTTCATGAAATGGGTGTTTAGCAGGAGTCCCTGTTGTGGTTTAACCCCAGCCAGCAACTGAGCCCCACCCAGCTGCTTGCTCACTCCCACCTGGTGGGATGGGGGAGAAAGTCGGAAGGGTAAAGGTGAGAAAACTCATGGGTTGAGATAAAGACAGTTTAATAGGTAAAGCAAAAGCCACACACGCAAGCAAAGCAAGACAAGGAATTCATTCACTACTTTCCATGGGCAGGCAGGTGTTCAGCCGTCTCCAGGAAAGCAGGGCTCCATCACACGTAACGGTTACTTGGGAAGGCAAAACGCTGTAACTCCGAATGTCCCCACCTTCCTTCCTTCTTCCCCCAGCTTTATATGCTGAGCATGACGTCCTATGGTATGGAATATCCCTTTGGTCTGTTGGGGTCAGCTGTCCTGGCCATGTCCCCTCCCCACTCCTTGTGCACCCCCAGCCTACTGGCTGGTGGGGTGGGGTGAGAAGCAGAAAAGGCCTTGACTCTGTGTAAGCACTGCTCAGCAATAACTAAAGCATCCCTGTGTTATCAACAGTGTTACCAGCACAAATCCAAAACATAGCCCCATACTAGCTACTATGAAGAAAATTAACTCTATCCCAGCCAAAACCAGCACAATTCCACACCACCAAAACAGGTTATGTCAATGATGAAGTAATTTTCCCTTATATTTGATTCCTTGCTGTTTCCCTCTACCTTGCAGTAATTCATCTCTCCTCTACCCCCAAAGTAGTGTCCCCCAGCCTCCTCCTTTTAAAACCAACCCAAGATAGTCCTTGATTTGTGCTCTAAAGGAGGTTTATGTCCGTTTTAGTTAATGTGACTTGAAACTCCCATTATTCATGGATGTAAAAGATTGGGGTTTTTTCTCCCACCAAATGCTTGTCCTCAATTCCTCTTTTTGGTAATAAGCTTCTAAAATCAATTATGCACTGGTTTTTAGCTTTTTTCATAGCTTTCTAGCTACACTGAGTAGGGTGTAATTATGTAGACTGCCATGTAGTATCAAACTCAAACATAAACTGTAGTTAAATCCACAAGACTGATGTTGTAGAGCTTTGTAGTATTGTGTGACAAACCGAATAGTCTTCTATCTTCTGTGTTGGTACCCAAAATACATCACTTGGGAATTATCTAAATTTACTGGATATCCTAATCAGGGCAAATTATGAAAAGATGTCTTCCTCAGATGTAAATAAAGTGTTTCCTGGAAGTTTATGTATGTTGTTACAGCTTTTTATCATTAAATCCTTGTATATGGAGAACTAGACTTGAAGAATAGATGGTATTTCAGCGGGGATGGTTTGAGTGGCAGTGTCACATGAAGCCAAGGAACCATGCTGGCGGGTATGATAGCTTCCCATTGGAGCAGAAGGCATTGGAGGGCAGCAGTCTCTCAGTGAGCTCCTGTGCTTGAGTTCGTGATTTTGGGTTTTCATTCTTTCCCTGGCATCTGGCAGGATGGAGCAAGAGGAGGTTAGGAGAGCTTCATCAGGAATGTGATGGTGCTGGCTTAGGTTGCCTGGCCACCCCCAGGGCATCTAGAGCTTTTGGAAACTGTGGCCTCAGTTAACCTCTGTGGTTCAAAGCGGCTCTGATTTTTTTTTCCCCAGTGTTGCACGAATTTGCTGTCTCCGAGAAAAGCTGCTGAAAGGGCAGTACTGGTGTATACAGACAGCTCTCTCTTTTTCCATGCTTCTGTAAAAGCTTTGCTTAACTTGCGAGGATGGAGGGAGACCACATGCAGACAAATGCAGGAGAAGTTTGTATTGGGAAAATGGGTCCCACCCTTGGTCCCATTCTTCCTGAACACAAGCTGAAAACTTTGGTCTGACGTTTTCTGGCTGTTGGGCACCAGTGATGCCTGCGGCTTTGGAAGATTGGCTCCTGCAGGGCTCCCCTCCTTCTCCAGCCTGAGGTTTGAATCTGTGAATTCCTTGGCATTTTCGGGGGGATCTTTATTTCTGTAGTATTTGGGCTGTACTTCTCCCACTTGCATGATGAGTACAACTGGTGTTTGTAGAGCTTAGGTAGTTTATCTATTGGGCAGAGGGAAGAAGCAGCTCTTCAGTAACTGCTAAAGCTTGAAAGTTATTATAGTTTAAGACCTTAAATTAATGAAATTATTTTGGAAGTCAGTGTTCTGGTTGGCTGAATATTGGTGTTATGACCTAACCTTCCTCCCTCCCCCCAAAGTTAATTTAAATGAAGATTTTAGTTTCTTCTTTACAATAGCTTTTGAGTGACTTGGATGCAGGGATACTCACTCTAGTTTGCACAGTTCAGACATATGCTCAAATTATTCACAGCCTGTGTTTGCAGCGTTGTCTTTTCATGTTCTTAGTTGCCCCAAGTAAAATTTGAATACTTGAGGTAGTGTTGTAGGCTCCTCTCGTGTTTTACCATGTTTTACTACCTATAGAAGTTACCTAATCAAAAGTACGGAAGCAACTTGTCAAAAGCTCAGGGTTCATAATACTGGAAGATATTGGGGCAACGACTTCTGCTTCAAAAAGGAGTCTTATGCTCAATATCCACATTTAAAAAAAAAAAAAAAAAAAGAACAACCCAAAAAAACAACCCACCAACCAAAGCCTAAAAAAGTAGCTTGTTTTCTTTCCCTTGCCCCTGTGAAATAGGTAGCTGTTGCTGCTGCGTTCTGTGCATCACCTCTAATAGGCTGCATTAGCTTCCTATAGAGTACTCTGCTAGGTTCAGGAGTGACGTCCTTGTCCGTCCATGCTCTTAACGGTTTGATGCCAGGATACCTGAAACATGCACCAAATGAACAAACTTGATCTGCTGTTACTGAAATCAGTGGTCTCTAATGTCATCGTAGTATTTTTCTTTTATTCTCACACTAGTTATTAAAAGATGCCTTCTGTCAGAACAGAAATGGTAGGGTTTTTTTGCAGACTGTCTCTGGAGGAAGGAAGGTTTTCTGGTGCATGCTTAGAGGACCTCTAAAAACAAATAATAAAATACAATTCTCCTGGTTTTTCTAATTTTAGTGTTTTTCTAATTTTCAGTAATAAAGATGGCTGTTGGGCTGGTTCTAATGTATGCTGTTACTCTGCATAATCACTGTACTAGTTTAATCTTGTAATATCATTCTAAGACTTTGTGGCTTTTAATATCATGTTATCTTTTGTAAAAATAATAAAAGTGTAAATGTGAAGCATTTTTCAAATTTTAAAGCTGTTAAATAACATAACTGCTTTTTTGCCTGCTAGTAATTTGGTAAACACTTTATAACATAATAAACTGAATTTGTGATGAACTAGCTAACTTTCTCATTTCATTTTGACTTCTCTAGAGAAGTTGGAGGTTGCACCACCATCTCCAGGACAACTGAAACATGGTAAAAGAAGAACGTTTGTTGAATGTGGTTCAGTACTTGTGCAGCCTGTCTTTGAATTGCTTCATCTTTCTCCTACAAGTGCTGGTCTGTCCTCATTGCTGTCGTGTGGAATAACAGAAAACCAAAGCAAGCACCAACAGTCACCCTGCCTTCTTTATTTCATAACACCTCAGCTGGAGAATGTGCACCATTTAGTGAAAGTAGGACAGAAAGCCCAAATGAGACTGCGCTGTTCAAAGGCAGCAGCAAACATTGGTTTCGTAAGCCGAGTGGTGTTGATGCTGCAGTACCTTGCGGGGCTTTTTGTGTTTAAGCTTAAAACTATTGACTTGCTTCTTGACGCATATATTTTAAATGGACTGAGAAGTGGGATAAAATTGCAGAGAAATTGGAAATAGATTTGGTATTCTTTATAATACCATGGCCATTCAAATTCTGATTTAGTTTCCAAATCAGTGTATTTTTGTGTTTTTAAACTCTGTCAGTATTTAGTTGAACACTTTCCTATTCTAGGTATCTACACTTATTTTTCTTTGGTTTTTTGCTTGGTCCCTGGGGTTCTGTTTACTCCATGCATTCCAAAATCCTGTCAACTTTGGTAAGAATTTGAGCTCCCTTTGTAGCGCCAGAGGTTGGTGCACACATCTTGAAAATACTAGGCATCTCTGTGTGCTTTTTTGTTATTTTTGTTTTTGGGGTTTTTGTCCTGCAGTGGTTTGGGGAGAAAAAAAAATTGGAACATTTCAGACGTTCTGTGCTTTAGTCTTTTATTTGTGCATTTAAGAAGGTATGTGTGTTCTTACAAAGTAGTTACAGAAATCCAAACACATTCTAGTACCTGAGCATGAAAGATCTCTCGAGTGTGGCTTTGGTTTTTTATGCTATCATGGATTCATGCTGCCTGCGAGAGGTAGACCCAGAAGGGACTCATACCAGCTTCTTTTCACATGACTGACTGCGAGGTTCATGCACTCTTCTTTCTTCCCTCTTCATATGTTTGCATCTCTTAAGCTTATAAAATATAGGAATTATTGGTCCCATCTGAAGTGCGGAAAAAACCCTACATAGCTGAGGTGTGTTCAATGTTAAAAAAAAAAATTAAAAGTTCTAACTTTCTAAGCTGTATTCTTAGTCATGTAGTCTGTCCTCAGTGCTGTATTTAGTCTTAAGATGCTAGCACCTTGAAACTCAGCTGGAGGCAATGCTGTGGAAATTCAGTCCCATCTCCATCAGAAGCTCACAAGCTAAAACTTGAGAGAGACAAAATGGAGCAGGACAAAAAGGAATGGTACAGTAGCACTGTGCTTGTTGTTAGGAATTATTCAGACCAGCATGTTCCAAGTTCCTGCAACAGAAAATATTTTCAAATAGGGTTTACTTGGAGTTTCAGGAGTAAAAAGAAAAAATGCATGAAACAAAAGGTAGAACTTGATTTCTTAAACAATGTTTAAGCTGAGAGCTTAAACATTAAGTTAAGCTTAAAGTCTTAACTTGCTCTCAGCATAGCACCCAAACAAAATCAAGACACAGAAGTTTGGGTTGAATAGTGAGATAATTAATGCTGTATGACACACTAGTGAAAACCACCTTAGCATTTGCAGATTTAGCTGAAGGAGTTTTGATAAGAATTGCCTAGCTCCAGGCAATACTGTTAAAATATGAATTTTTAGGAATGCATGAAGAAGAGCTCTCGCAGAGCAATAGAGAGGGACTTGTAGAGGAAGGGGCTTTATTGCAAGCAAGAGAAGAATGCAGGGGGTCCGAGACAGTTTGGCAATCTTCAGTGATACTGCAAAATTGGTTGGAAGGACTGTAAATAGTATCAAAGTTTGTGTAGTTTTAAATATTTCTCTTATGCAGTAGTAGGCATAAGTGGCTTCTATCCAGAATTGTACAGGTATTTGTAAAGAGTACATTGGCTTAACTAGTTCTTTGCAAGCCATTAGTAACAATTACGTGTAGCAAAGGATTTTACCAAACCTGCCAGAAATAAAAAGGTCACTAATAGAAGTAGTAGGAAAGGGATTTTATGTATGTCTCTGTTTCTCTTAAAGGCAATACTAGACTGACATTTCAGTAGTTCATGTGAACTAGTGAACTCTTATAAATATTTATTTTCTCTTTGTTACTTATTTCTTTTAGTGTTCTTCCACAATGCATTACCTTTTGTAGGGTTTGGATTTTTGGATAACGCAATTATGATTGCTGCGGTAAGTTCATTATTTAAGTCCTTGGTCAAGTCAGTAAGATTCCTATTGTTCAAGTACTAAATGAGTAAATGAGAGCTTCAGGAAGACTCTGTTCCCTCTGTATCAACTCAGTAATTTCTGTTTTAATTTTTAGTTTTTAAAGAAAATATCCGTGCTCTATTCAGCCTGTGCAGAATGCAAAGGGGTGTTGTTCCTTCTGAAGGGCAGCGTTGTAACTAGTTTTACTGAACTGAAAAGAGGCTTGCTTTTTTTTCCTCTCCTAATTTGTGCTGCAAGGCGCGTTTATGATCATGTAGTCAATACATTTTTTTGTACCGACTGATGATAATGTGATTATAATGTGTTGATGAATAGGTCTTCAGGGTTTTTACGGATGTGTTCCTTTGTTCTGAGTGATGCAGGCAATGTTAGTGCTGATGCTGATTTGTACTGATGTAGCCTGGCATTTCTCAGTAACACTGTTGAGATATTTTCCTGTTCATTTGGAAGATGAAATGGGCTAGTGGAACAGGAAGATGGAAAAAGGCCAAAGATACTGTTCCTTGTGTGGAATTATCATTGACAGTGTGATCTTAATCATGGGATAATTCTGGTGGGAAGGGACCACAGGACCCACTAGGTCTCTAGTCTTGCTCCTGCTCAGGACCTTCTCAGGGTCTCTAGTCTGACCTCCTGCTCAATGCTGGGTCAGCTGTAAGGTCAGATGAAGTTGTTCATGGCTTTATCCTGTGGGTCTTGAGAAGATCCAAGGGCAGAGACTGCACAGCCTGTCTGGGCAACCTGTTCCAATGGTCGACTGTCCTCACACTGGAAAACATTTCCCTATATCCAACTGGAACATGTCTTGTTTTAATGCATGCACGTTGTCTCATCTTTGGGCCAGGTACTGCTGTTTCATCATGCAGTTCACTGTGATTTTGTTTCCTCAACAGAAAAAGTGAGGAGCTACAATACTGTGTTTTATTTGTTTGCTCAGTATTTGTAGAAGTTTGCGTTCAGAGCTGTGCATTCAGCTAAGAATTACAGTGGGGAAATGGTATGCAGAGATAGGGATTACTGTTTTGTCCATTAGGTGGCCATTATGAAACAATATAAAATATTAAAAGAATATCAGAAGTAGGCTTTTGTCCTAGGGGGAAATACATATGCTAGGAGGGTAGGAGCTGTGCGGATCTAGCAGAAGTAATGTCCATTCATCCTTTCAGTCTTAACATAAACAAGCAGTAAGCAATACTTTTGCCAGTTGAATCAATATAATCTATTTTAACTCCAAATCCCTCAAATAATGAGAAAACTCTTATTTTTCAGGGAACCCAAATAGAATTGTCAATTGGAGTTGTCCTAGGAATTTCAACTATGGCAGGCAAGTAATAAAAATGCAGGATGTGTAGACTAATATGGCACATTCCTATATTTTAGGCTGAAAGTGGGCCACAGGGCTGGAAATGGCTCTTCCTTGGTCTTGCAGCTGCCCTTCCTAATAAAGAAACAACCTACGGTTGAAGCAAGGACATATTCCATTTGCAGAAATGGAATTTCAGTTCAAATAGCTTTTGAAATGCTTGTTGTCGGTTTTAATCTAAGAGTTCAAATCCTGGGTCGCTGCTCTAAATTCCCTAGGGTCTGATATTTATGTATGTGTGTATATGTATTTGTAAGTTGCTGTTTGCTTGCAGTGCTAAGTGAAGATCGGTATTGGTGTCCTTTTACTGTATTGGCCGCTGTTCTTGGTGGCTTCTCTGCCTCTGTGTGATACCACAGGAAGGCCAAGCAGCCACCCTGCTCCTGCACTGGGCCAAAACTGATAAGCTCTGCTCGATAGCTTTGGTGCCTCTGCAATGTCAGACGAAAAAAAACTGCTCGTGGATCCACCAACGGCAGGTGTAGCATTGCTCGAAAGCACACAGATAGCTTAAATGAAAACTTATATAGCAGAACAAGTTAATCATTTGGAAATTTGCAGCCCTCTGTTGCAATGCAAGACAGTCACAAGCAAGCTTATCTCAATAAGATCTGCAGTGAAATCGTGTATTTTAAGCGTGTAACTTTATGCAATCATACATGCAGTATTTATTCCTAAACTGACACAGTTCATGGAGGATATGTTGAAATGTTTATCAAAGCTACATACATGAATAACCGCTGCTTCTGTTTCCAGTGCTCCTGTGGCTCTTCAGGCACTGGAAGGCCTTGCTTGGTGTCCAGTGTTAGCTGTATGAAACTGGCGACCACGCGTGGCCGTTTTTAACTCTGATCTGAAATGTTGTTACATTGATTTCCAGGTGTCGGTGTTGTCTTTTTGTATTTGTCAAGTTTTTTTCATATAAGTTGAGAAAAATAGTTGCACTTCCTATTATTGTTAGTTTGCTGCTGTTATTGCAAACTGTATTAAGGTCAGAAGAAAAACTCGAAGAGAAACTTCTAGTCTTTTATGCTATATGTACTGAGAAGAGTGAGGGTTGCTGGGGCGGGGAGCGGTGCTGGTTGGTTTTGTTTGTAATTAAAATAATACTTTGCCTTCTTCTCCCCTTCTCTTCCCTCTTCCTCCCTCCAGCTGCAGCTTTGGGAAACCTTGTTTCAGATTTAGCTGGACTGGGGTATGTCTGAACTTGTATTAAGAATATACTTTTTTTTTTTTTTCCTCTCTTGCAAACACTGAACTAAAACACATAAACTGTTGAAATTGCTTTATTTTTTTTCCTAGCTCTTGAATTTTGCTTCAGTAAACTACATGACTGTAGAAATGTATTCTGTCCTGGCTAAGAAAAAATTGGAATATTAGGTGGTTCTTGTTGAGGTTAAAACTGCAATGCCATAGTTCTGAAACAGAACAACTCTTCTGCTATTACAGTATTATATATTTTAAGTGATAAAATTGGGATTGGCGTTTAACCTGATTCAGTGTAGCCTGTAGGTAATGCTTGCTTTTAAGGAAGTATTAAACTTTTTCTACAAAAAGTGCATTCATTAAAATACAAAATGGAAAAATAAATTTTTTGTGATACAATATATTGCTGTGATAGAATATACCTAATGTACCTCCTCAGATTGTTACGCCTAGCTCTGAAGACATTTCCCTCTCCTCACGTAAGAGAATTATATATCTGAAATGTCTTCAGAGCTAGGCATACCTACTTCTGATATAAACAGATGCAGCTGACTTTTTTTATTTTTTAAAGGAAATTTCTGAGTAATTGCTGAAAGCAAAGCTGTCTGTTACACCTCTTCCACTTTCCCTCTTTTTTCTGCAAATAACAAGGCATATTACAAACTTGTGTGTGTGTGTAACCTCTCCAAGCTCTGCAAAAATACAGTAACATTCACACTGCTTGTGTCTTAATGCATAAAGTTTTTCTGGAAATATTGTGAGAAATAGTGAGAAAATTAGTTAACTTACATTGCAAAATGTGACCATCAGAAGTCTGAACACTTTCCTGTATTTACCTCTCGATGGCTTTATCAGTGTGCTGGAGGAAAAGCTATTCATTTTAAGCTCAGTGCTTCAACTATTTCAAAATCCTCACTAGAAGATACTGTCAGATCCCAAATCGTTTGTTCTTGTTTTCTTGTTCTTCCAGTCTTGCAGGTTATGTAGAAGCTTTAGCTTCACGACTGGGTCTGTCAATCCCTGATCTGACACCCAAACAAGCTGATATGTGGCAAACGCGTCTCAGTGCACACTTGGTGAGTGTCCTGTAGGTAGGCACTGTTTGCGTGGAGCGTTTTTTGTTTAAATTAATGTGTGATAAATCCTTTTTGTCACTTTTGCCATTAAATACTTAACAACCACCAACATTTTGCACATTTCCTGGAAGGTTTAGGTGTGAGCCTATGTCAGGGAGCGTCGTGGGACTGGATTGTTTCGGGCTTGGGTGTTTTTTTGTATGCAGCAAGCTACGAGTGACTAGTAACATGGATAGTCTCTGCAATGACTTTATGTACACTGTGGAGATACCTGGGTTGAGCTCTGGCTACTGTGATAAGATAGTTTATTTGAAAGTTATGACCCATTCTTTGTCAAGTGCTTGCTATTCATATACCTGTGCTAGTATGTATTCATTTCTAATATTCTATAATTAGCTTGGATATGAAATTAGCTTTCCCCTGGGTAAACTTTTAGCATTTGAATAATACTCACTGCCTGGGTTTACAGTTAAGGGACACTCATGTTGCAGATTCATTTTCAGGATGATTACTTAATTAACATTTAAACATTTGAAGCAGTACCACTTCAGCAGTGAGAGTGTTAGTTTATTTTGGTTAAAGAAACCGATCATAAGAAACTGAGTAAAGAAACATATACTTCTTTCACTTTGCCAGAATGAACCTTCATGGGGAAAAATATCTTTGCAGATTTAAGGCAAGAGAAATAACAGTTGCTGAGAAAAAGTTAAGGGGGGGAAAACGTCTGCTTTTAGCAGTGATAGATCAAAGCATTGAGCGGGGAAGAATTGGCATGTGGCCAGTGGGCTGCCCTGTAGTCTGTCCAACCTAAGAGTTTTCTCGGTGGAAGCTGAGTCTGTGGCAAAAGCCTGTCATTGCACTGCAGTTCATTCACAGCACTTTTCTGTGGAAAGAATTCTGAGCATCTTAGCTGGTATGCTAGCATTTTTTCCTTTTTACCCGCTGTCTCAAGTTTCTCAACACTGTCCACCTACTGCTGGTGATGTAGTTTCGATGTTTCCTTTCTTATTTCTTTCCTTTCCTGTTGACTTTTACATCTAGGTCAATTGTGAAATGTTTTCCAATCTTTTTTTTTTTTCCCCTTCACCTTGTGCCTTTGCAAATTGTCATGTTTCCAAGGAATTCCTCATTCCTGACCTTGATGATAATTTGCATTACCAGGTGCAAGCAGATGCACTTATAATGGCACCTAAAATGTGTTGTGTGTTTGGTTTTGTTGTGAGTTTTTTTTTTTTTTTCCCCTGTCTTCCTGGCCATGCTACTAATCATTTGAATCTCTGTCTCCTCCCTTACCACCTCTGCAGCTCTTCATGGGTCATTCCCCTCCTTTTTGTTCAGAATTGTCTTTTATCACAGCACACACTGTTTCTAACCTTGTCATATCTGTCTCTGTCTCATAGATTGTGTTTCTAGTCTGCATGCTAAGAAAAATGTGGCTCCCAACCAAAAGCTAGAACAAAGGGTCTGTTTTCCTGGTTGTGTCGGTACTACACAGCAAATGAGTAACAACTGATCAGTGAGAAACTTAATTTTTTTTTTCCCCCTTTCTCTAGGGTAAAGCTATTGGAGTGACCATTGGCTGCATTTTAGGAATGTTTCCTTTGTTGTTCTTTGGAGATGAGGAAGAAAAACTGGAAGAAAAAAATTAACCTTTTTACAAGAAATATACAAATGTAAACTACTGTACCTCAATTATTCAATTACACTGTCAATATTTAGGAATTAACAGACAGTAAAAAATGTATAGACTTGGGAACAAAACCTTCAGCATGTCGTTTTATGGAAACACTAATTTATTGTGGCTTTGTTGTGTTCAGTACTTCTTTTTATAAGATACCATCTAACTTTTTATTTAATTGTAAATTTTTGAAGTGTTTTCTCTTATGGCAACTGATGTTTACCACTTTCCCCTTTGACCTTATTCTTTAACGGATTGTTACTTTAATAATCCACCATGGATGACAGTATCACTCTGAGTTGCATATTGGTTGCTTAACAGTTGTAATTGCATGACAAAAATTTCACTGCTGTTCATCAGGTCCTTCAATGCAGATTATTAAGGAGATCAGTGATGAGTAATTTGAAGTCCCTCACTTTGCAAGATACCCGGTTGCCCCCTCACCAGCCATCGTTTTGCACTGCCTTTAGATTAGATATTTGTGATCTACAACAGCCTAGTTTGCATTTTTTCACAATTCTGACTGAGTGTCTCTGAATTGTCTTCTGAGATGATCATTTTAATGCTTTGACAAGGTAAGTGTTTCCAGTGTAGGCTCTTTACCAAGTCCATTTTTAGTGGTGCTTTAACACCGTCTGTACTTCCATATTCACACTTTTTTTTTTCCTTTGTAAACAATATTTTGAGAATTGACTTGAGATATCCTTAAATTTGTCTTCCTGAGTTTTGAGTGTGGTATTAAAGAATTCAGACGAACTGTTTCAAAACCACAAACAACATTTTTTTATTCTTCTGCTTAAAATAAGGTGTGAATAGTTGATTGGGTGGACAAGGCCGGGGAACACATCACGGTGTGAATGAGTGCTGGCATTGCAAGTTTGTAATGGGTGGTTCAGTTGAAATAATAAAGTGTACCATCAGTCTGGATTAGAGGACCTGATTTGCAGATTATAACTTTGTATTTAAGATTAAGCCTTTACTACTTTTTTTTTTTTTGCTGTGAGACAATTAGTAAAAAAACCCAAACAACAAAAAAGGAGACTTGAGGCCTTTTTCCCTTTTTTCCTTTTGTTTTTGCAGTCTTACTTGGTGTATTATAGATCTGACAGTGCAGTCACATGTAACTGTGCTTTTTTTATATGGTTATGAATAAATTGATTGCAACTATCAAATATTCATAATATTTCAGGATCTGACTTGGCAATAGCATAATGCTAAACTGATAACTGTTGATTGGAGGAGAGGGTTTCTTCCCTGTTTGAATACCATTTGGAAAAGAGACTAAAAAGAGGGGCACAGCCAGGGCACTTTGAAAGTTTTATTGCTGGAATTGTTAGCACTTCTGAAACCTAGAAAGAAATGTTTTAAAAAAAAAAAAAATTAAGTCCTCTGATGACTGTTATTTGCTATAGGAAAAGTATTATTGTAACGTGTACGTTTTACAGAGCTCATTGCTTGTCTCTTGGTCATAAATCTGACTTCTCTGTTCTCATTTCTAGAAGCCCTTTAACAGCAGTACTGAAACTTTGACATCAACCGTTAACGAAGGTGACAGTGTTGTATCTGTTTTTTGAAAAGCGAACTTTGAAAACTTGCAGTGAGTAGTCCTAGTAGCATGTACTGTACTTTGTACATTAAACCTTGAGAATCTGGACCAAACTGTAAAACTGAAAGCCATCTCAGCCAGGCATGTAACACAAATGCAGAGGAGTTTTGGCTTGCATTTTCAAAGTTGGAAGCTTTACTTCAAAAAAAAAAAAAAAAACCCCAACCAATCAAACAAANCATTTGTCTTGCCTTAAACTTTAACATTTCTTCCTCTGCACGTACTTCTGTTTCTGGTATGTTTCTATACAAAGCTGTAAGTATTTCCCGTGTGTTCTTTTTTTTAACTGAAGTACATGTCAAAACAATTTTTTGTAGCTTTTTTGTAGCTTTTTTTACAGTAATTCCATCACTGTTTCCCATTTTGATACCGGCATCTTCATTGGAATCCTCCAGCAGTGGCCAAACCTTTGTTCTTTGCCGTCGTACCAACTGGAACACTGTTTTCATCACTTTTTTAGAGCTCATGAGAACAATCCGAAGGCTGTGTCAGCTGTCGTAGTAGTGTTCATTTTCTAATGACAATAGGAAAGACTGTGTACTATTGTTAAATAGCTTGTGCATGTAAATTGAGTACATTTTGTTGCTCTATGTCAAACAATTGTGCTGCAACCAATGCTTTTATTGAGAATTAATTAACTAAAATTAATCATGTGTGGTCTTGTTAAACTATTTAGCTGACCACAAAAATGTGGAGGGCAAGTGACACGTGGTAAGAAGTCTTGGGTGTTTCAGGCTGTTGTCTGATACTGTAATCAAGAAGGTGACTTGTGGGTTTTAAATATTTGACAAAAGTGAAAAAATAACTCGTGATTTGAGAGGAGTAGTGGCTCTGCTGGAGGCTGAGAGAAAGTGCTTGTTGGGGCCAAGCTGTCACCCTGAGTACAGTAGGGGTAGCTTGCTTTGCCTGCAGGATCCACTCTTGTGTGGATGTGGTTCTGCTTCATGTGGAAGGGAGGATCTGTGCCCGATCTGTACCCTCTCTCCTCACAAGGAGGGTGGGTTTTTTTGGGGTATATGGATGAAAGTAAACCCTGATGCTCTGGTCACCCTTTTTAAAACACCTAACTGAGAAGACAGAGCACTAACAAAACACTCCTCTTTCTTTTCTGTTGTCTTCTCCCTCCTCAATAAAAGGAAAAACACTACAGGCTTATTCAGAGACTTCAGCATTGCTCCATTTTTTTTGTTCCATCAGTTTGTCCTGTGTTAACAGGAATTTTTCACGTTAAAGGGCTGGTAGACCTGAAATTGCGTTTATTTTAAAATGCTGTCTTTTATTGTAACTTAAAATATAAATGTATATTTGACCGTATGTTATCTCCAGGGACAAAGACCGTGCATCTGATAATATGGTTATCCAAATCTTCTTGCCAATATTTTCTCATTCATGTACTTTTACATAAATTATTTGAATTCAGACAACATATTTTGTATTGTCTTTAATTAAATTGTCGAACTTTCTGTAAACTTTTGTACTACAGCAAAGCTGTTCTGTGTTTCTTTATTAGACCAGATGCTGGAGGGGAAATGTTAATAATATCCTGTGGGTATTCAGCCTCAGTTATACAAAACAGGAATTTATTATTTAAGTTATAAGCAGGTGGTCCTTTGTCACTGTCATAGGAGATGCCACTGTGGAGTGGTACTTCTGTCTCTTCATGCTTGGAAGAGAGTGATTTAAACAATTAAAATGTGCGCATGGTAAATTGGTGGCGTTTGTGATCAATGTTAGTCAGAAGTCCACTTGAACTTGAACTTCTGGAATTAACTGAGTTTTTGTAAGCAAACTAAGCCTTTCTGAACTTTCCTGAACTTTGGAGCTCTTCACTTTTTTTCACTCCTTGGTCAGTCCCTTTTGTGGATGTCTGTGCATAAAGAAGTGCTGTGAGTAAAACATCTGTACTGGAAGGATGGTCTCATCTCATTTTGACAACCTGTATAGGTTGGCTGTTATTTTACTCTATTCCGATTGCATTGTGTAGTAGAACTCTTCATTAACGTTGTTCAGAGAGTCTGTCACATTTCTAGCCAACATGTTTCCCTCCTCTGTCTGATGTTTTACATGGTCTAGTGACAAGCTGGCAGAGTGGCAGTGTGTAAACTAAAGACCTTAATAAAGTATTGAGGAATTATCATCCTGCTCCGAGAGTCTTATGCCTTTGGAATTTTTTAACCTAAAATATTAAGAAAATAGCTAGAGCTACTCCAGGGTGCAGTTAATGCTCTCATAACACAAATTCAAGCTCCTGTTTTAAAGTCTTTATTTCATGTTTGTTAAGGCTTTCACCCTTGTCTTAGAGTTCAGGCCCCTTGGCATCCAGAGCGTTGCTTCAAAATAGTATTGGGGTGGGGGGAACAGAGGGGTTTGGGCAAACTGGGAATTTAAAAGCCAGCCAAGATAAATGCAGAAGGATTTTTTTTGTTTTGTTTTGGAAGACTACCTCCCTTAATCAAAACAAACCCCACCTTCTAGAGAGACCTGTGAGCTTCCCCCTCCCTTCTCCCCCAAGAGATTGTACTCATTAGGGTTTGAGCAGGGCAGTCTTGAGTCCATAGGTGTCTAAGCAACTGGCATAAATAATGATGCAGCTATGAGTGCTACTCCACAGTCTCATGAGTTGCTCCTACTGTGTATGTGTGCAAAGACTTAAGTTGCTGTGAAATACCAAAATTATTTGAGACTTTAAACCTGATGCATTTTGTGTCCATTTTGTGTTCTGTTCTTAACAGTGTGCTTATCGGAGTGTCTTATTACAGATCTTTGATTATGGAAAGGGCCTTATGCTTTTGCCTAGAGTGTTTAAGCCCTTGCAAACCTGTAAGTATTGACATTATCTATCGGTAAATAGATTATTTTGCAATGGATTATGAAATGTACTGAATGGGACCATCCACTGGTTAGAAAACACATATCTGAAGATATTTGCCACATTTGGACCTACAGCTGCCATTCCTGTTGGGAAGAGGTTGCCACTGGGCAGGATGGTAGTGCAATAACACGGAGTGCCGCCTTGCCTTTGCACAGCACTGCTGCTTGGATTTGGCAGGATGATCTGTTTGCACCGTGATGATGGTATCTATTTTTGCTGAAAATGGCGTATCTGTTACTGCCAGGTAGGAACAAGGAGGAAAGGGAGGAGAATGGGATTCTGCCAGGTCATTTTCCCTACATGGGGATGCACAGAGGGTTTATTAAAAGAGAAAGAACTATGATTTGCATTCATGCTACTTCCCTGCTGTTCTCTGTGCCTCAGAGTGCTTTTAACATGCTGGGAGATTGGAAGAATGAGCTGATGAGGCTTCCCTCCCTGAGTGGCTTTTCTGCACATCTCAGCTATTGAGCTGCCAATAATCCCTGCACAGAAGTAACTGTCAAAGGAAAAATGATAGTAAAATACTTCCTTTTGAACACAGGTGTCCTTGAAGAGGAGAATGATTATAGGTGATTTACCTTTGCAATACAACTGCCTGGTTACCAAAGGCCACATCAAAAGCCAGTTAGATCTTAAAAGGAAAATAGCCCGTTTTTGTGAAGTTTCAGATAGGCTTTGATGTAGATCTGCAAGTGACTTTTTCTCTGCGTGGTTCCCCCGATGAGTTACTTGCCCCATTTTGTGTAGGAACACTGAAGGGTGGTGTTTTCCTTCTACCCACTTTCCTCTATGAGAACACCAATGCCTCTGAGGGTTGGCAGGACTGGGAGAGAGACTGCAACCGGAGCTATTGCATGTGGGAAAACATCCCAAGAAGTGGTCATGCTGTGAGAGGCAGTCTCCTCTTCATTTATAGTCCTACTCAGTTGCCTTGTAAAGGCAGGCAGCCAGTGGGATGGTCCCTCTGGGAAAAGAAATTATTTTGTTGGATTGTGTTAGTTTATGCCAAGGGTTATTATGCTGGCAAGCTGAGGAACAGGGCAGTCCCTCATCCAGATATTAAAAAAAGAGGAGGCTTACCTACATTGGAAACCTTAACATCTCTTAGAATAACCATCTCCGTATCTCTACAGTACATTAACGGCCTGGCTGTATGTTTTAGCAGATTACAAAGTCCTGGGAAATCCAAAAGGCAGTTGCATGTGGTGTTTCTATGGGTCACTCAGATGACATGTGAATGTTTCGGGTACTCATGAACTCAGCCATTTGCAGATATCCTGCAGGCTTCAAGGCTCAGTTTTCATATATGTTAGGGGGATTCCTGAAATGGGATTTCTCTGCCTAAACGTAGACTTTCCATGTTGCAGCTGGGCAACTTCATCTGGGTTACATACCCTGTGACCCCTTTTTACACGGTAGAAACCAGCACTGGAGAATCTGATGTATTGTAGGTGTCTAGTTCAGGATGGGATTGGTCGTGCTCTGTAGGCAGGAGGTTACCACCATACAGCCTCTGCACCAAAAATACAATGTTTATGTTAATCTTTATTGTCTTCTGTTATTCTCCAAGCCATGGTATTTGGAGTGTATTGAAGTTTCAGCCCTATCCTTTGCCCAGAGTTTGCACAGTTTTTGATCAACCTGGCTTGCACCCTGTTGCTTTTGATGAGTGAAATTGTTAATTGTGCAAGTTCGCTTGTACATGAAATGGAAGAGTTTATTTCAACATGAAATAACTGCCTCGTTGGATGCAAACTGTTTACTGTTGTAAAGCAAACCTACTTTAATTGCAAGTGGAGCAGCTTGGTAGCAAAAAGGGGTGACAGGGAAACAAATCACTTCTTTAGAAACTTTCCAGTGGGGAAGAGCTCCTCTTTCCTGGAAGGCTCTTCTTTGTGACAGTCCGTGTGGGTAGCAAATGATGACTTTTTTGTGTTCATTTCAGCTGCTGTGACAAACGAAGCAAATGTCATGTCTCGCACAGCAGCGGGGCTCTCTGTTGTAAATCACTTTGCTTGAAAAATGCAATCTCTTAAAATAAACAGATCGGCCAACAAAAAGGAGCTTAATAGCATACTTACAACGAACGTGCTGCTAAATGCTGTCAGCTTGATGTTGCTGAAAGCTGGTATAATACAAGGTGGGCCAAGTAAAGGCCAATGGTGTGATGTAGCAAACAGTGTTACTGATGAATCATTAAGAGAATTGTGGCCTACAAAAAAATGATGATTTTTGTGAGTATTCTGCAGCTGCCCCCTCTCAATGCTGGGTTTGCTTGTGTCTCCTTCAGTCACTTGTGGTTCTGATGCCAGCGTGGGGGGCATATAATAACATATTGAATAATATAATTGCAAAAGAAGAGAACACCGAAAGGAAATAAATCCTTCAAAGAAATACAAACAAATTATTAATTTCATTAAAATATCTGAAAAAACAACAGCAGCAGTGTTTCAGTCTAAACCAGTGTCTTCATTCTGGCAGTCCCACTGATGGTTACAAAGCTAGAAGGTTTCTGAGTTCCATGTGATGAAAACCACTTTGGCACAGGTCCTGTATTGACTTGACTCTGATTTAAACTGAGTCATAGTAAACAGAAATGATGGATTTTGCGTGTTTTATTTCTTAACCCTTTTATCTTCCGGTTTAGTAAATTAGGATGCTCCCCAAATGTGCAGTCAGCCTGTGAAAGAGCAAGATTTGCTGTTTCTGTTTCATGCTTGTCATTGTGAATCATTATTGAGAACAATAGTGTGGGTTTTTTTCCTATACGGTAATATAATACTCAGCATATTTTAAAACTATTATCATATGGTTCCTAGTGGGATCAATGCTCTTAAGATGGCATCACATGGAAGCAAATAGTCTCTTTTCTCACTCTGAATCTAAAATGGGAAAAGTTGTTAGGATGCACTTTCTTTCCCACCTTAATCACAGAATCATAGAATAGTTTGGGCTGGAAGGGACCTTTAAAGGTCGTCTAGTTCAACCCCTCTGCAGTGAGCAGCAACACCTTCAACCAGATCAGGTTGCTCAGAGCCCCATCCAACCTGACCTTGAACGTTTCCAGGGATGGGGCATCTACCACCTCTCTGGGAAACCTGTTCCAGTGTTTCACCACCCTCATTGTAAAAAATGTCTTCCTTTATATCTAGTCTGAATCTACCCTCTTTTATTTTAAAACCATTACCCCTTGTCCTATCGCAACAGGCCCTGCTAAGAACTTTGTTCCCATCTTTCTTATAGGCCCCCTCTAAGTATTGAAAGGCTGCAATAAGCTGTCTCTGGAGCCTTCTCTTCTCCAGGTTGAACAACCCCAACTCTCTCAGCCTTTCTTCACAGGAGAGGTGTTCCATCCCTCTGATCATTTTTGTGTCCCTCCTCTGGACCCGCTCCAACAGGTCCGTGTCTTTCCTGTGCTGAGGACTCCAGAGCTGGAGGCAGGACTCCAGCTGGGGTCTCGTGAGAGTGGAGTAGAGGGGCAGAATCACCTCCCTTGACCTGCTGGCCACGTTTCTTTTGATGCAGCCCAGGATGCAGTTGGCTTTCTGGGCTGCGAGCACACATTGCCGGCTCATGTCNCATCTGCAAACTTGCTGAGGGTGCACTCGGTCTCACTATGTCATTGATGAAGATATTAAACAGTATTGATCCCAATATGGACCCCTGAGGGACACCACTCATCA
>WAAD01034048.1:36090-85161 GCA_013389945.1 Fregata magnificens
GGGGGTGGGAGGAAAAAAAAGAAGGCAGAGTGAGGAGAGTGCTGCCGGGCAGGCGCCCAGCACGGCACCAGTCTGGAGGGAGGGAGGCGAGGGCCCTGCGAGAAGCGGGTTGACGAGGGGACAGCGCCTACTGCTACACCGGGGGATAGGAGAGACACCCACGAGCAAGCACGAATGAAAGATCACGCGGCATGGCTTAGAGTTCCTAATACCAAGGGCAAGACGGTAACAGGAAGTTGTGATTTCAAGGGGCTTAATAAGAAAAAATATACATTTGGAATTTTACAATGCCTTTTTTTTTGTTGAATTTTTTTTTTTTTTTTTTTTTTTTTTTTTTGTTTACCCATCAGTATCACAGGTGGGTGAGCATTCCAGNGTCACTAAATATATCTCTGCACTTTCACACACCCACCCCTCGCCCAGTAAAGCTTCAGGCCTGCAGGACACGCTTTCCTCACTCGCATACACAACCCTCACGCCAGCACCGGTGCACCAGGACTCTGTAAAAATTTCAATCACACTTTTTTTTTTTTTTTTTTTTTAAACTGAGTCAATATAAACCTTGTTCAAAATGTTATGAAAAAATGTACATGTTTATACAAGGCAGGCTGCAGCAGAGCGCTGGCGTTCCACGCAGACATTCGGGTAGGGAGACGCTGGATTCTTGCACCTGGCTTATGCCCTTCCACCCCCTCCCACGGAAACAGAAGCACCCTGCCCCGGTGAGCTCAACAACCCCTCCTGTTCTCTCCTCCCTCGGGACGTGGAGTACGGCCCAAAGCGAGCGCCGCAATCCAGCCCTGGGGAAGAGCAGGGATTAGAAACGCCCTCTTTTCTTTCCATCGGAAACGGTAACCCCTCTGGGCCAGGCCAAAGAGATGCTGCTCTGTACAGGTGGAGTTGGGAGACGTCAGCTCATCATGTCGTTGCTGTTCACACCGTAGGTGGAGTTCTTCATGGAGTCGTTCACCTCTCGCCTGAACGCCGACAGGTTTTGTGTAAACCTAAGGAAAAGGTAGAGCAGCGTGTTAGAGCAGGAGGTTGCCCGTTCCTCCTGTGTTTTGCTCTCCATGAGGCCCCCACGAGGACCGCGGAGTCTCTAGGCTGTACTTCTGTGTTAAGCTGTGGGCTCAGCATGCCTGGGGATGGGCTCAGCCCCACAAAGGGGTCTCTGGCCCATACTGACCTGTCCCTGTTCTTGGTTAGGAGGTTGCGTTCGATGCCTTCCATGAGGTTCTCAAAGCAGAGGTGCATTGCCTGCTGTTTCTCTGGAGGCTGGCTGTTCACTATACTGTTCCTCAAGTCAGAGAAATACTGGGGGAGACAAGAAAAGGATGGGTTAAGTTTCAGGTGAAGAGCCACCTTGGCTTTGGGACAGAGCGTGCATAACAGGCTCTCGGGAAGAGGGAGGAAACATGCTACAGCTCCTCCAGTGACTTCTAGTGCCCTCATGAATGAAAGTTAATAGGATTCCTTAGCACCAAGGCTGCTGCCAGGCAGGGCTGGACACCCTTCCCTCGACACACAATCTCTCCAGTCCCAACTTCCCAACTGCCTGCTCTGACACCGTTCTGCTCCCTTCAGCCCAAAGGCTCCAGCATCATTCAAGCCCAGAGAGCTCCTCCAGCTGCAGTGGGAGGGTGGGATGTTTACCTTTTCATTGAGCAATATCAAGCCGAGCAGAGGCCGAGACATTGACCACTGGTTCCTGCAGTCCTCAAAGATGATGATATTCAGCACTGTTGACAGCATCTGGAAGAGGAAGAGTGAGGTTTAAAACCAGCCCTTCCGTCCCAGCTCTCTCCTCACCATGGCACCGTGCGGGCTCAGGAGCAACAATTCACCTTTGATGCTTCTAGTGTTGGAGCCTCAATGCTACAGAGCTCTCAGCATCATGGGACAAGAGGAGGACCTGGAGCCCCCATGAACTGGTGGAGAACTTCCCTGAAGGCACATGGAAGCGGTGCTGAAAGCTGTTAGAATATGAGGAAATGGCCTCAAGTTGCACCAGGGGAGGTTTAGATTGGATATTAGGAAAAATTTCTTCACCAAAAGGGCTGTCAGGCGTTGGAACAGGCTGCCCAGGGAAGCGGTTGAGTCACCATCCCTCGAGGTTATTTAAGACGTGTAGATGTGGTGCTTAGGGACATGGTTTAGCGGTGACTTGGCAGTGCTAGGTTAACGGTTGGACTCAATGATCTTAAAGGTCTTTTCCAACCTAAACGATTCTATGATTTATTCCTGACACGCTCCATCCTGCCCCAAGGCAGCCAGGGGAAGACTGCCTCATCTTCACCCAGACAAGGTAATAGCAAGTGCTTAAATGCAGAGAGCACATGCTGTGGTGCCCTGGGAAGCTTCCTCTAAGTCCACACTAGGGGTGTCTGCATTCCCTTCCATAGCCTCCTTAGGCTAAAGCCAGTATCTAACCTAGCTGGTTTGAAAGATGCAGTTTCTCTTTTTATCCTCAGAAAACACAGCTTCTAGCCCCAAAAAAGTCTGCTTTTCTTTGCATTTCATCTATCAGCAAGGGTGGAACAATATTCCCTGCTTTCATGTGGGAGTCATGCTGACAGGCACCAGCGAGTGAGGTCGGATAACGCCGTCAGAAACACACTGAGCACTGCTGTTCAAAGCAGTACAGCCAGGCAAGAGGCATATAAAAGTGTTTTGCCATAAGGCATGGATATCCAGATCCTAACGCAGGGCCCTCTGGAGCACCAAACCCCCTGTGAGCAGAATCATCCGTCATTAAGTGACACAGAGGTACCCAAACTACACGGTACGTGTAGGTATATGCTGAGCTAAGCCTGATTTAAGCAAGGAAAATGTCTCAGCTCACTACTGATCCTCTGCCACTGCACATGCTCCTGACCCAGAGAGAAGACAAATCCCAGCAAGCTCCGTGTCTGTCAGAGGTGTTGCAGATGGAGGCAGGAGACAGATGGCAGATGTGCTACCAGCATGTAAAAAACTCGATTATCAAATACACCCTGCAGAGGCCGTTCTGAAGGCAGGCACGAACGGTGCCAAGGCAGCACGTGCTCCAACAGGCTGCAAACCCAAGTTCCACGTGGTCCCAACACGAGTGCCACAGCAGAGCAGAGAGATTGTTCCCGTATGCTAAAATCTACGCAGAGCTTTGTTAAGCATGGGGACCCCACGACGCTTGCTCTGCTGTGAGTGCACATGTACCACTGAATTGTTCCAGGGATTTAAACAAAACCTGATTTTTATTTCAAGCAGCAGAAGAGCACATGCTCTCTGGCTGAAGGTATGTTTCCTGGCTTCATTTCTATGAACTGCCAGCACCGCCCATAACTTTTTTTTTTTTAATTAGAAGAGAAACAAAGACAAAAGCTCATTTTTGGCTACTGCCTTTCATATCTGAAATGCAAAAACGGTGTTCCCTGCACAGGGAGAACCATGGCCCTGAAGCATGGCTTTGAATCAGACCTACCATATGATGAATGTGTAGGAGGGATGCAATACTAGCAAAAAATCCTTTTTGCTCCGGAAAAGCCCGGGGCTCTAGAGCAGGGAGCACGCAGCCCCCATATTACATCATGCTAAGAAAATTCAGGGCTTGTCAGGGAGTTTACCGTGCCATGCCACAACAAGGCCCTACACCTTCGGTCTTTACCTGCTGAATCATCTCTGGGTGCTGCTGCATAATGTGCAGGAACCTGTCGCTCTCCTGGGTCAGAGGTGTGGTCCTCTTCTTGGTGCTGCGAGACAGCTGCTTGAAGAGATAGGTGACAATGTGGTCCAAACAGGAGCAGCAGCCTGTGCAAACCATGGTGTCTGCAAGAACAGGAAGGGGAGATATTGGGGTACTGCCAGCATTTCCCTTGCTCAGATGCACCTGGGCAGGCTCCCAGGGAAACACCACCATTTATCTGGGTTCTTTTAGGGACTCTGCAAGCAAGAACCACCTAACCCTAAATGGGTCAGCAACCTCCTCACCGACACATTCACTATCTCTAATGTTCCAGCTTTAACAGAGGTGAAACTCCTCCACCCATTCACAAGGTATGTCTTAATTTATCTGTTAGCCTGAAATACCATGCATTCAAAGCAACCAAAATCTTTCCCCACTTCCAAATCAAAGCCCTAAGAGCACAACAGAAAGCAAAAGTAGTTACCTAGTGCAGTGAGGCCTTCTGAAATGGAAGAGAGAATATACATGATTACATGAGGCTCCAGACTGGCTATAAAGTTCATGTGGTCCTGCGTAAGAACTTCCAGCAAGGAATAGTATGACTGGCTGAGCTTGGGATAATCCTGCACAGAAAGGAAGAGAGAAAGACTTTTAAGGCCTCATGGCTAGCCTGTAACCATCAGGTAAGGCTTTCTGCTAGACCCAACCCATTCATTAATCACCTGAAAACTGCTTACTGAATCTCCTGGAAAGAGATCAAACCAACCTCTCTCACAGCATAATTTATGGGCCAACATATTTTCCCCCTTTCTCCCCCACCAAGAGCCTTCCAAACAGGCTCCAGCAACAATGGCACAGCAGGTTCCCAACACTGTTATATCAAACCATCTCTCCCCACTGCTTTGCTCTTTTCTAAATGGGGAGTGTTAGCTGACTAGTGCCAGTACCGGAGATGCAGAGATAGGGATGGCTCTCCAGGTGTCCATGCAGAGTGCCAGATCACATAAAAATCAACATGTGCAGTGCTGGGCTTGGCAGCCTGCACTGCAGTCAGTGCCACAGACCCCTCAGCAGCCCCCAGACTTGGTGGGGGGACTCTGCTGGGAGCCTGCAAAGCAGCCCCATCTCAAGAGTTGCATTTGAGCTGCACGTCTTAAGAGCAGTGGTTTGGCCACTGGTATCTTAAATCAAGAACTTGCTCAATGCAGCCACAGAGATGGCAACAGCTTCTTTCAGGTCCTGCTATGGTAATAAGACAGATAAGACTTGGGAGGAATTTATGCTGCCCTCTCTCCTTGGTATTTTGCCAAGTAGGACTGTGCTGATAGGGTCTCAGAGCTCTGCCACAAAATGGGTTTCTGTATACGAGGTCTGGATAGGAGCAAGACTCTGTAGGTGGATGTCTTCAGCAAGCAGGTTGCACTGTAATTGCTGATGCATCGAGATCTCTGCCCACAGGCAATACAGGGAAGAACAATCCTTCACTCACAGGAAGTGTTTTTCAGATAGAGGAGGAATTATTTTGGTAATTGCTCTGCTGAGACTTGGAGCATACCCCACTGGAAAGCTGAGCAGCGGGGCTGCCCAGCAGGGCCTCGGGTGGTGGGGTTACAGCCTTCACGCAGGACCTGCCGCTGCACATTCCAGGAGCTGTAATTTCCTGCTGGCCTGTGCCTATAGCTGGGGTTCCAGGAAGTGGCACGAGTTCACTCATCTCTGTGATTAAAGTATTCCTTTACTGTATAATCTTCCAACCCTGTCTTCCTTAGCTATGTGTTTACACTGCTAATCACAGGTGTCGGCTTACCAGAAGGTCACTGTGAGGGATGGAAAGCAGAAGCTTGATAAAAGTTTGCAAGGCATTGTCCAGTGCATCATCCCCGTACAGACGGAAGACCCCAAAGTTGACGTAGCTCCCGCTCAGTGCGGCCTTCAGCATAGAGAAGCAGATGGAAATCCCCTTGAGCTTCAAGGCATAGACTTGATCCTTTGGGACCTCCCCAAGCGTTAGGATACGATTTCCTGCATGAGTACAAAAGCAGACTCAGTATTTCAGCAACCACATCCAAACCCTTTCTCTCCCAGGGTACAGGAAAAACAAAAGTAGAGCCATAAGGCGTGACTGACTGAGAAGTCAGCCACAAACACCAAAGACTTATTCCCCAGCCAAAGGTTAAGGAACCTGTTACAAGTTAAAAGTGTGGCTCTACTAGGAACCATGGGAGAACACAACTGCATGTAATTTTGCTGTGGAAACAGGACAAAAGGACAGGATTGGTCTCTGCTTGCTTCACAGGTTTGCCCGTGTCACCTTGCACACTCACAAGGGGCTCAGCTGGGCTCCTGCTCGTTGTTGTCATTTTCTTCCTCAATTTGCATGGCAAACACCCTGCCCCTTCTGCTTGCCTGCCTACCCAGCACTTCAAGCAGAAGCATCTCCCTGTATCTAAGCTGTATTCAGCAAGCGATTTGGCACTGCTTCCCAGCCCCGGCTCGCTCTCTGAGCTGGCAAGTGCCCCAGCCCTCACTCCTCAAGCAAGCTCAGGAGTCAAGGGCAGACCGAGGCTGCCCGGATCCCACCTGCTGGATACTCACCATATGTAGTTATCATTTTACTCGTTTCTCGGAAGAGCAGGATGCCATTTGGTGAGGACACATCAAACTGCAGCCGTTGGGATCTAACGGAAAGACAGGGAGTAAATTGGAGCTCAAACATATCTGGGAGTAAAAACAAAGCTGATACTCCAGCACCTCCATGTGCTGCTGCGTACTGGGGCACCCTCCTCCCAGGGCTGCTCCCCAAAGTTCAACAAAACACCCTGGTCTGGTAGAAAACACTGCTGTTCATTACCAAAGCTAGACAGGACACAGCCACTTAGGGACAGACAAGCTCTGCTGTCGCAGAAGAAAGGGCCTATATTTCACAGACGTCAGGAATATTACGAGATCGAGGCTGGAAATCCTGTCTTGGCAATAGTCACTAGGCTACTGTACACAAACACAGCGAACATCTTGGAAGCAGCATTGTAGGGCAGGCTGACTAGCTCCTATTCATAACACGACCAAGAATTCAGAGCTTGGCATTTTTTCCCCCCTACAGTGAATAGATCTTACAACTGAGGCACAGCGAGCTGTCCAGTTCACCTCTGAAATAAATGAGTGGACGTATTCCAGTAAGGATTGTCCTACTGCAAAGATGCCGCTTGGATGTGGCAAACAGTCTGACAGTACAGAGAGTCAACTCTCAAATGACTGTGCCTGAACCTTGTGTCCCTTCCACTGGGCTGTAACAACGGTCCCTTCCTATGGGGTTGTGTTCAGCTGGCTGTAAGCCAGAGCAACATCCTGGCAACTTTCCACTGCCAGATTAGACGGCTTCTGAATTATCTGAATAGCGTCAGAGGTACCTCTCTGCTGGCAAAAAGAGCTGATGCTCTAAAGCAAAAGTGGTCATCTGGCTGCCAGATAGAACAACGTTCATTTTAAACACAGGTTTTAAAAATTAACATGAGTTGCCTGCCTCCATCTTATAGTGCTGTCCTTGGAAGCAGACACAGAAGAAATTCAGTGCTTATTGATCATGTCTCTTGGTCTGAGTCATGACATGACTGATATCTGAACGGTTAGATTTTCTTCCCTACTGAAACAATGCCAGTTCCCCCCCATCCCCTTGGCAGCCTTTATAGCATAAATAGACCGAAGTAGAGAAAACACAACTGGGCACCAACACCCACGCAAAGGCTGAAGTAGCAGACAGACAGAAATCCCTGCCAACTTTCAGATGCTGGAGGTTCATACCTATTATGTACCAACTCAGCCATCAGTTTGAGGACAGGTGTAGTGCAGGCTGGGTCATGGTACCAGAGTTCAATTGCCCGCTGTAGGATTGGCATGTAGGATGGGTAGCTGCAAGGTGAAAGCTAAGGAACTTTGTCGCTTTGCATGAAGAGAAAAGGTCACAACTTCTACCAAAAAGGCGTATTTTGTGTACTGCACCCAAACCTTGCAAAGGAGTTTACTTAACAAGGTTAAACAGAGATGCTGCTTGCTAGGGTCTGCTTTATCACAGAAAAAAAAACCACTCCCCAAAAAAACCCCCAAAAAACTTCAGTCCGCCGAAGGAGTTGCATACACACTCCTTATACTAGGACAAACCAGAACTAAAAAGGTTTTGAATGACGGGGAAGACAGATACAAAGATCTGTCACTGCAACAGACAGCTGACCTTTACCAGCCAAAGAGAAATCTGGAGCCCAGATACCGTGCTCTTTGAGCAGCTATGCTCTCACCAAGAGGACAAAGATACCAACTGCTGTTGGCTTTAGTGAGCAAGAGGAAAGTTTTTGTTGCTGCTGAGACACAAGCATCCCATTAAAGGCCTTTGTGCTTTACAGGTCAAGTCTCTTTAGGTCCGATCGGAAAAAACCCAACAGTTCAGCTTTGAGCAAATTTCTAGGTTAAATGGTTGCAGACACACCAAGTCAAATCTATTTTAGGGCTTAGAGACAGGACACCAAGTACTATAAAAGTGAAGAGAAACCCCAGTCAGGGTTTAGCAGGGAAAATAGGGTGTTTGGATGCAGTCAGCCAGAGTTCTCCCCTCTGACAGACAGGATGACGCAAGTTTTAGGGCAATAGAAAGATACATCCACTCAAACAGCATCATGAAGCTGGTCTTGGCATTGAAGGCAAAGGCTATTCCCCTCAAGTCTCTCACCAAACCAACCAAAGTTCTCTGTATTGCAAAAGAAAAGATATGTTAAAACATAACACAGGCATGGATCTCTCCCTCCCTGCCTCCACCGGGCCAGAGCCACTTCCCTTCCTCCCATCCCAACGACAATACAGCCTTTCTGTGCTGGATGCCCATCCCAGGTTAGACAGTTCTTCCTCTTCGGTGCCAGAAGCCCTCTTTAATTTGAGCCAGTGCAGTGACAGTACTGGGGTATTTCATTCCCAGCAGAAGGAAAGCTGGCAGGTGAGGCACACTGCTTCAATTATGAACTACACCTAGACCCCAAGGAATACAGGGACATCACCGCTTCTCCATACACTGAAAGAAAAGAACCTATCACTCCAGCATCTACTTGTCTCATTCAGAGGGCAGAAAGGCTCTCACTCTGCAGGAGTTACTTGTTCTCTCCTGTCTGTCTGAACTGAAAATGTCAAAGGCCCTAAGAGAAAGAGTAGGGAGAGCATGGATAACAGGGAAGGTCCTGGCCAACTTACTTTTGCCTCTTGTTCATTGAAAGTATTTGTGCTGAACATCTGTGCCACAGTCTCAAAGGCAGCTGTAAGGGGAAGCATGAACTGCTCATACTGATCCTCATCTTCCCCTGAAAGGAAAAAAAAAAAAGAAATCAGGAGGAAATAGACTGCACATCTCCGCGCCCTGCAGTACTGCCTGTGCTAGACCTTCAGACATTGCTCACCCACAGAGCTAGAGGCAGAGAGACCACAGGTTTCCAGACAGGTGATCTATCAGTGCCAATATCGAACTTAAGAGAAAAGACTTAGAAGGAACCCTGCCACCTCAGGAAAACATTTGGAATATTATGAAGGAAAAATTCAGCCGCAGCCTTGGTGGTATGCACCTATACCCAGCAACATGGCATCAAACCCACTCTTGAGCTTCTTTTCCCTCCTTCTTCTTATCCCATTTGGCTTCTCCCATTCCAGCATCCTTTCCTGCAGCAGCTTACAGCTGCCTAAATAGCAGGACCCAGCATCCCACAGAGCCCAGCATCCAAACCACAAAGTCACCATTTCGCTCTGGTTCCCAGGAAAAGACCCAAGTACCTAAATCCACCATGAGAAGACGCCCAAGTGCAGTGTAGAATGTAGTCCGACACCTCATGTCGGTCAGGTTGGACTGATTGTTAATGCCCAGGAAGGAAAAGTGCTCACTCTGCAAATGGAAGAGAAGAGATGGGTTAAAGGGGAACCACCACCTTGAACAGGCTCCTGTATAAAGGGCTGAGGATCCCTCATTCCCCTGCCTAATTTTCAGCCTGTGCAAGGATGAGAAGCAGTGAGCTGTACAGTTATCTTGCTAACCGCATCTGACAGCCATCTCGGAGAACAGGCCACCAGAGGGCAACAGGCACCGCACCTGCACACCCTGGAGCAGTGTCCTATCTGCTGGCAAAGATACCAGCTATCATCTTTCATCTTGGAATTCCCCAGGACCAGATGAACAAGGAAGTCTTGCTTTGTCTCCAGAGCAGAGACGCAATCTGGCCCCCTTACTCACGGGGATCCTTCAGGCATTAAGGTTGCTGAAAACCATGCCTCTGCAGACAGACCCCCAGTTACTCTGCCCACATTCTCCACAGAAACAGTAGCCCCAGACAATGCAGTCTGAATGCAGCTTCTGGGACAAACACAGGATGTGGGACTGCCTGCAAAATATCCCCTAGCTCAAGGAATGCAGCGCCTTGTTCAACCAGTCAATGCAAACCGCCTGGCTGTGGTGCTGGGAGTCCTATCGCTACAGCATCGGAGCATCAAATGATGACACGCTCCCAGAGGCAAGTCAGAAATCTGATATTTTGCTGCTGGCTTCTAGTTGCTCATTCTAACATTTTTGATTTCACGTCTTCAACCCAGATCTGCACAGGGACCACCATACCAGTAGTGACCAAGGAACAAGGGCTGCTACCCTGACCACTGCGAGTGATGGCACTTCTTCCAAATCAGCACTTTTAGAATGAAAGCTGGGGCAATGAAATGCTGTCAAAGTTTGCATTAAATTGCATAAACAGTGCTCGCTGCTGTCTGCCTGCATGTGCAGCAGTATGAGCTGTCTCCCGCATTTCACTCTGGAGATGGCTGTCTTTCAGTGGAGAGTAAAGAGACCTCCACGTTAACCCTTCGGGGATGAAAGATACCACATAATTACAGCCCCTCAGAATTGAAGGGCAGGCTTTGAACAAAGAGAGATGGAACTCAGATCACATTTTCTAGTGGCTCATCTAGTACGACGGAAGCATCTGGGAGACAGGTAAACTTCAAAAGTGTGTCCAGGTGTTAAAATTAGGGGATTATCTCAGCTGCACAAAGGCAGATGGAGGAGTTTGCTGTGAGACGAAAAGCAGAAGGTGAAAGGACTTACCGTGTGATTGTTCAGCATGAACTGTACGGCGCTCAGTTTCACCAGCTTTCTAACACTACTGTATGTAAAAGGGGCGTTAAGGAAGCAGCAGAGTCAGCAGAAAACTTCTTGCAATGCTTGCAAAGCACTTTCCAGGGCAAAACTGGAAGGGGACTTATGTCTATATTATTCAGTATGTTCTAGCCTCTCTTCCATTTGTTTCAAGAGCAACCAAGTTGCATACATCTCTAGTGTAGAGACCTGCAGTGACCGTTTTTATTTACTCTGTCAGGAAGAACAAGTAGAAGACCGTAAGCTAGACTGTAAAGAAATTAACTGTGGAAGTAAGCTACAAAGCAATTACGATCCAAAATAAAAATAACTACATTATAGCCATCCACTGCAATTCAACAGGTAGATAAGACGTTGACCAAGCACTCGCACTCTGCTCTTCTCCCTACCCAAAAGATGAAGCGGTTCAGGAATCTGTTACATGCAGAGTGCTCCTGTTCCAGCCGAGCATCTGGGTCACTCTTCCCCCATCCTGAGGTTTAAGTGTTCTGCGCACCCAACAGCTCTTCTGAAAAGGATATCCAATGGAGAGGTCATTGAGCAGCTGCAGCGTCTTGGAGGTGATAGGTTCGCATCGACCCCAGTACTTCAAGTTGGTGATGCTAGGGAAGAGGACAACAAGGACGGATCAGAGGGGTTTGCTCAGCTTCCCTTTGCTGTGCGGCGGATTCTTCCAGTTCAAAAGTCACCCAACATCATCAGCTCCACCCTCCACCGAAACCACAGACATCACAAGCCACAAAATATTGGTATAAAATTACTGTACTTACATTTGGTTGACTAGAAAATTATCCTTCAGATAATCTTCACTACTTGGGTCCCAAGCTACACTGGCCCATACCCAGGCCCTTGGAATTCTGTGGCACTCCAGGGCTGGTTTCTGCAGCAAGGGTAAGAGAATTCTGCGGCAGTGACTACATGCAGACGTATGCAATTCTGCACCTGCACCATCCACTGTCAGCTGCAGAATTCTAGTAGCCCTTGCTTCTTCCAGGAGAGCCATTTCCCCTTGGGGATGATGCGCAGCCAGGGCGCGCAAGGGTAGGCAAGGCCCCATGCACGTAAAGACGGGGGCGATGCTAAAGAAGTCAAGGGGGAGCTAGCGGCTGCACGTCACCAGGCGCACGGCACTGGGCGTCAGCATTGGAGCTACTGAATTGGTTCAAAACGCTAACGGAGGCTGCCAAAGACATGACAAAAAGCCAGTCGACAGGTTTGGTCCAGAGGAAAGCTGCCAAGGAACAGGCCGAAGAGGGTGCCTACCAGAGTGGAAGAGTTTTAAGAAAAGCACTTGTGCTACTCTGGTACTGAACAGCACAATTTGCAAAGAAAACCTTTGAAGGAGCAGTCCCCTCCCCATAGAGCTTTCGTGGCTGGTGACTGCCAACAGTCAAGTGATAGGGCATGAGTGCTTGAAGCTGTCCCCTCTCTGACTTTGGTTTTACTAAGCAGGCACTGGAAAGAGAATCCATTATCCTGGTGTACGGCTTATTTTTGTGTCTCCATAGCCCAGGCTAGAATCCACGGTGGATATATCAATCCTGGATATTGTGCATGACCTAAGCCCTGATAAAAGCTGTAATTCTCTCGAGTAGCCAGATGCTACTAGCTTTAGACTGAACAACACTCCCTCATATTCCAGTTTTCCTGGTTACGCCTTCAAATAAACCCTGGAATCTCTGATGCCTGCAAGGAGGAACACTTACATTTTTCCTATGAAGACACTCAGGACCATGGTCTCATCATTCAACCCCAGGACCTCTGAGAGACGGCGGTACAGCTGGAAGGGAAAAAATAACACCAGTTTAAAAGCTGTCAACAAAACAAGTAAAGATCAAGGATTATTTGTTTTTCACTTATTCTCCCTTTGCAGCACAAAGGCCTGGGAGGGTGTATGCTCTGGGCTTTCCCACATCAGTCAAACAATGCACAGAGATGCTTGTGATCTGATCCAGACCAACGCTTGCCCTAATCACTGCTACCTCTTTTCTATCGCTAGTCATAGCAGGTTCAGAAACTGTACACAGAAGCTGGAACGCTTGCTTTTCCCAGGGAAAGGGGACATAACAATTGTGCTCCTCTCCCTGCATCTACACGCAGTTCCTTAGTGAATTTGTCTGGAACTCTAAGCCCCTTGTCACATCACTGCTCCGAAGTCTGTGAGATGGGGAAGGAAGGTCATAGGTTACTGGAAAGGAAGAGAATCTAGTCGTAGAGTAATGATATTCCCACTCTTTATATATTTCTTTTAATTTAAAAAAAGGTATTTTGCATCTCTAAAGATGCACCAAGGCATTCAAAGTCCAGTACCTCTACAACTGCCTTGCGATGAAGAGAATGGATATTTATCTTCACTTTAGAGCCAAGGTAGCAAGGCACAGATGCTAAGCTCAGGCTCCTCATGGGTGTATGAGGTGGTGTGACTCGCACACTTTCACAGCTATATAGGCTTAAGGGACTCATTTGAAGTCACAGCAGAAACCTGCCAGATAACAAAACTGAACCCAGGTCTCAAGCTCTAGGCTACTGTCACAGTCACTGGCTCCCCCCGACACATACAGAACGCGGTATTTCAAAAACAGCTCAGGGTTTGCAATGTTAACACTGGACATGTACCTAGAAAACACAGCAGACAGGTCTCAAACATTTTCAGCTATAAAGAAGAGAGAACAAGTAACGCCACTTGCTTTCATTTAAAAAGGGAAGCTATTACTGGACTTCATATCACCAAAGAGACATAGCAAAGGGGACTGATTACCTTGGAAGACTTCTGCACCTGATCTCCAATATAGATCTTCCGGAACTGCTCAAAGAAGCTCAGCATGGCAAGCTCCAGCTTCTCATTCCCAGCCTGCGCCAGACGAGAGTCCGTCAGGTTCATCAACTGCAGCACCCTGGAGAGAGGTGGGAAAAAACACACTTTGCTGATGGACACTGGGAGAAAGGAGGGATTTCTGGCACGTGGTGGTGTTTCCAGGCTGCGTGCAATAGTATTTTTTACTTTTTGTGGGCACTGTCGTTTTGGGTCAAGAACTAACAAAACTGATAACAAAACACTGACTAGGGCACATTCCTCTTCTGTGCAAGGCCATTATAAAGCTTCTATATCCCTTCTAACAGGGATGCAAGGCCTTGGTTTTAATTAGTTGCAGAAGTGAGTTTCGGGTGCTTTAGCACACTTACCGAGGACTGGTCCATCATGTTCTCAAACCCACCTGCGAAACCACTACCTGGTCCCCTCACAAGAGCCAGACTCTAAACGACACTCCCACTTCAGTTTGGCTTTTGCTGTGAGCCCTGCAGAAACAATGCTGTGACCGGTGCATGGGCTCAGTGAGCAGACCTTGCTGGCAAGGAAGGGATGGAGGGATTTTAGGGTAAATAACACACATGCAGCAGAACAGGGGGTACAAAAGCAATGATACTCTTTTTCGCAAGTGCCACAAAGCACGGAGTGGGAAAGAAGATAACACGTAAATAGACTTCTGTGAACAGGTATCATATATGCTGGCACTAAAGGTAGTGAAATATATACGGGGTCTCACTGTTTCCCCTTCAATAACTCATCAGCTACTGGGAAGCCAGTGCTTGATGTTATCTATTAGCCATGGCCCACCAACAGGCCAGCTTCCGTACATTCACAGTTTAGCTCCTCTTCCTACCCTAGCTTCCAAGCAGAGCAATTAGGCTCTGGACCAGACTCAAGGTGGTTCATGAGTAGCAAGCTACATGTTCTCACATCCATCAAATAAAGCTTGCACTGGAGCGGATTTACAATCCTGAAAATCCAGCACGTGTTAGACAACATTATGAAGTTTTAAGAGCTACAGAAAAACTGAAATATTCACACCATATTTACGGACAAAACCCACTTTGGATTATTACTAGGAAAAAGACTTTTCCCCCCACCCCAGCAAAGAGTCATCATGCATTTAGTTCTACTCCAATGCATGCATTTAAGCCCAGTATAATTCCCCTCTTACATGCTCTTCCCCTCTCATTCTCTTTCTTATAACCTAGATTTCCCAATTTAGCCAAGCCACAGCAGAAGTTTGCTGACTGGCTCCAGCCAGTGCCGCCAATCCCTTCTTTCAGGATGGCCCAGTCCACACTGTTCTTTTCAGTGAAAAGAGGGGAAGAACATGGTGACAGCTTCATGATAGCAATTCTTTTGTTGACTTCAATAGTGGTGCAGCTAGAAAACAGTCAGCATCCCTACCGACAAACCAACTCGCCATCCATCGCATCCTGCTCATCCGTGCTGGCGAACGAGACCCTACCACCAATCACTGCCCCGATAATATAGACGAGCCACGTCAGGCGCCCTGAAACCAACAAAGGACATCAGAACCAAGCACGTCACACATTACACAAAGGAAGCTGAGGAGATTTGCATTTTATTTTGGGAAAGACAGGATTCACAAGGAGTATCTTCCTGCTTTAGTGCCCACCTATACCAAAATTACTCAATTTTCCACTTGGTGGAGAACAGACATGACTTTACTAGAAAAGAGACATGAACGCCAGGTCTGCCTGGAAGATTTTCATTATTTAAAGCTGTTCCACTGCAGAAAGCCACTTTGTTGTAAAACTGTATTCTACGTATTTAAACATGTGCAGATGCCAGCAGGCAGCGTTTATTCTTTCAAAGTGCATGTGGCTGGTGGAGAAGTCATCATCATATGGAGTTTTGCCCACACACACACACATAAAAAAAGAATAATTACTGTGTTAGATCAGACAATACTGTTTCAGAAGGAAGAGGAACAGTTTCCGTACTTGTGCTGATGCGCCCAACTTCTCCACGAAAGTGGAAGCCAGCTACATTATTAGAGAGGGGGCGTAACACAGCTATACCTGAACCTCCAAAGGAACTGCTTCTTTATGGCCAGTGTTAAGCAATTCCTAAACCAACCAGCTGTGCAAGTACAAAACCTCCATGCTGAACCCACACAATGCTGCGGACAGATGCCCTCCTTCAGCCAGTGGCACCAGCTGAAAACCCCACTCCCAGTTACTCATTACCAACCACCAGCTGGAGATTTCTGCCACATGGCCAGCGGGGAGGTTCAAAGGAGCACTCCATACCCTGCCTCAGACAAAAAAAGGATGGGGCAGGCAGTGCTGACCACCTGTGGATGGGGGAACATCCTCATAACTTGTAGTGCATCTCCTTGCCCAGTCTTTCAGAGACATTTCCCCAAAAAAGGAATGGAGTCAGTTCTAGGACAGCAGTATCTTCAGCCAGCACTGCTGTGTTGGGAGTGTCCGTCCACAGCCAAAAATATTCTACACCGTACGGGCACCTCTCCAAGGGAATGTTTGTGAGATCTGCCTCCCCACTTACGGATTTCACCAGGAATGCAGGCTTCTGAAAATGGTACTTTTGAGAACAGGCAACCTACTGCAAGGTCACAGGCCACAGTCCTCCAAACTTGCTCACCTTCTTGTACAGCAACGTCCATGGGGCTGGCGGTGGCACTCTGCAGCAGCTCCTGGTAGGACTGGGCTGACTGGTCGAAGAGCTGCACAAGCAGGGCGCAGGTCTTCTCATACTCACACCGGCCAATGGTGGACAGCTGATCCAGCTGCTGTTGCACAAGGCCAGTATCATCCAGTGGATCCTCCAAACCATCCCTAAGCAGCAAGAAAGCAGATTAGAAAATAACTGAAAATGCAGAGATAGTTTAAACCGTAACATAAGCTTATTTCTATCAGGTAGAGGATGCTTTCCTAGGCACAATTCCAATGACTAAAGTCTCTGCCTCTACTATTTGTCACGATACAGACCGACGTAATCATCTGATCATTACTGCAGCCATAAATTAGAAGAACAGTAGCAGTTCAGGTGGAAAGTCCATCAGGACCTGGGATGAGTACGCTCTTCTTAGCTCTTCAACGTTTCTCCAGGTCTTTGAACAGAATGTGCATTGCCAAGAACGAGGTCTCTCGCTGTCTTTGTATAACAAAGCTTTCCATCTTTCTCAATGTTTCCGTTGCCTTTTCTTCTAAATACACTAATCTCAACACTAAGTTTACTGCAAACTCCAGAACTATCTAAACCTCCTATTCCTCCTTTGCATTGCTAGATACCTCAAAAGGGATAAGCTGATCAGTCTTCCTTAAGAGAGGCGTTCACCAATTATTTTTCTATACTTGACCATTTGTTTTCATCAAATACACACACAAGGTGGAATTCATCCTACACAAATTCAGGCACTGCAACACAGTCCTATGGCTGCTCCTACACTCAAAGGAAGAAAAAAACCCAACCCCAACAACAACAAAAAAAAAGAGATACTTTTGGGTATAATTCATGCCATCCTACAGCAGAGATCTAAAAATTAAGTGAATCAGCTTTGCATACTTATTCCCTTCTGCGACAACAGCAATTCAGAGTGTAAATGGTATGCTGCAGATGTATAATGCTAGGTAAGATGAATTCCACTCACAACATATCAGAGACCACTCAGATCAATCTCAGCCATCTGAGATTGACCACGGTCTAAAAAAACCCAGCTTAAAAAAAAAAAAAATTCTGTTTTTTATAAAAGACAGAATATGCAATTTAGGTTAAGCCTCCCTTAGAAATCCTTTGGCGACTCACAAAACTTTGTGCAGTCATGCCCGTTTTTAAAAGAAAACTCAGAAGAGAAACACATTAGAGCCTTCTGCGTTAGACTCTGGTGTTGACAAGCAGAAGTGCTGCCATCTCTCTGCTTTTCTTACCTCAGTATGATGTGCACAGATTCCAGCCTGGATGTGATGTAAGCTTTTGTGACTTCTGGTGTGTATGTTTCCAGCATGTGAGGCTCTGTGGCTTTAACATAGGGCACTGATGCAGCCAGCCGCTGCCACAAGCTTAGGAGATAGTGAACGCTGTTCGGCGCAAACTCCCAGTGCTACCAGGAGCCAAGAGAAAGAAAAGGAAAGGAAACCAGTGAGTTATGGCCTTGATTATTTTACCCATATTATTATGACTCCTGTGGCACTAGATATAGCAACATCTGAAAACTTTAATGATCTGGTTGCCAATTTTAACAATGAATGTGAGTTTACACCTGAATTCAGTGGGCATTATCAGCATTCAGTAAAGACTGAAAGCTAATTCCGAGTTCCCAGGCCGTGTAACTGAACCAAAGCCTTTGGTGCCAAACTACTGCCAAGCTCACACTGGAGCGTGCTGCAGACAGCTCCCCAAACAGAATGTACAGTTTAAAGCCGTTTTCCAGAAAAATATTAAAATTTAACAAAGGCATTATGTAAACTATACAATTTTTTTTAACCACATTCTGTGCAGGGGTGTAGTTACAAGCTGTATACCAGTGGAAAACTCAGTGGGAATATGGCACGATATTCATATTACTAGCAATCCCTGCAACTGCATTTTAATAGTAAAGTGATACATAATTCTAAAAATAAACCTTATTTAACANGACTCTGGAGGCATAGCAACCCTGCCTTCCCCCACATACTGCTCCTGTTCCATTCAGCAGGAATTCACAGAATAATCAGTGCTACACCACAGGATTCTGTCACAGAGTCTGCAGGGTTTTTTGGTAAAAATAGCATACAGCGAATTAAGGGGCAAAAAACAGACAAGAGGGTTATAATTTTGTTTCAAGAGAAGACAAGGGGCATAAACACCCATCGAGGATAAGTAAAACCATTTTGTACCTGCAGGCTGGTCACAGTGAAGTTGGCAATGAGTCGGATGACCTCGGGGTAGTTCTCCACCTTCACCAGCTCTCCCAGCTGGTAATTGCTTTTCAATCGGGCCAGCAATCGACAGAACTCATGGTAGTTATTTGGGTCTGACAAACTCTGAGAGGAGAAAAAGAGGAGAAGAATTGAGAAACAGCACTACTTCACAACACATGGCAGTCAGCTACAAGTGGCACATATTTACGGTGGAACAGTAGGAAAAGGAAAAGAGCAGCAAGATGTTGCAGCCTTCTCCCCAGTGCCAGAAGTGGGACATGTACATTAGAAAGTATTTTTCATGAAGAAACTCAATGCAGAGGAAGCGGAGACACAATTCCACTGACTGCATCTGAAATACTCACCTGTGGGTTTTCCAGTATTCGTTTAACTCCATCAACGAGATGAGATAAAAACTTAGCTCTTTCTGCATTGTTGAAGAGGGATCTGCGTACAGAGGCTATCTGCACTAAGCAGGATAAAACCTAAAAAGGGCAAAGAGAACAAATAGAAAGGGAGGAATTAGAAAAATAAAATGAACAGCACGTTTCCTTTTCATGACACAACAAATCATTTAAGTCTGACGCTCCTTTGCACGCTGCATAACAGCTCCTTCATCTTTGCAATTCTGTGTAGTCTATGTAAAAGTGTAGAAACAGATTACAGCAGAGATAAAAACCACATCACCCAAAGGAACATCTCCATCCTGATAGTCAAAGGTGTGTTGCAGACTCTGCTCCCAAAAATGCTAGGATTTCTTCAGATGGAGAACACAGATCACATAAGACTGAAAATACTCTAGGACTGGCAGGGAAAGCTGGTAAACTTAACACAGACATGGAAACGTATTGCAGAAGATAGAAGACTGGCAAGAAAAAAAAATTAAATTGTTCCCAACCCAAACCTCTGAAATTTAAATCGAGAGTAAATTCCAAGGGTATAGCTGCAGTAGTGAGTAACAGGCTGGTGAATAAGGTTTTGAAGAGCAGCAGCAGTCAGTCACGACTAGCACCGTGCAATCCTTATCCGGAGGCAAAGCCCCATTCCCTCTGACCAGTGTAAGGACTACCTGCTCAGCTGCTAAGCCTCTCATTCTTGCTGGCTCCTACATTTACTGGTCAAAGAGGCAGCACAATGAAAGGTGTAATTGCTTCAGCTTTCTATTCAGTAACAAAAAAAAANGAGTCTCACACTGTTAAAGTCTCTCATGAATATCTGAGGGTCTAAATTCAGAATTAGCAAGTAACCCTTCAACGTAATGAACTGTGCTGAGAGTCTCAGCGGAAAAAATACTTCTGAAGGACCCTTCCCTCCCTAGCCAAAGGGCATGTTTTCACTGTAGCATTAATTATGAAAAATATTTATCCGATAGATAAATGCCTGGCAGGCAATCCTTTTCAAAAAGAAATAATCCAACTTTTAGTTCAGTTGTGCTATTGGCCATTTCATCCAACTGGGACGTGGCCTAGTTTTGAAGTGTAGAAGGAGAAACTACATTCCTCGGTTGTGCTCCCAGACTTGCTACCTACTCGCAGTGTGGTTTTAGGATCAGCTTAGCAGTATGGTGGAAATAACGTAAGCTACATCCCTCAAAAAGGGCTTACTGGAAGAGCAAGCAGGCAGACTCTAAGCTACGCAAGGACGAAGAAGTAGGTTGGACTTCCAGCAAACAAGCTGCTCTCAGGTCAAATCCAAAACCTGCAGATGTATCAAAACTATCAGCAGCAGCACCAGACCAGCCTCCTCTTTGTCGCTATAGCACAAGGCAGTGCCATCAAAGTAAAGGTAGCTGTCTGAAGTCAGCCTATGGCATTTTAACCAAGAGTAAGTCTCCCGGATGAATCCTACAAACACTTTCTGGTAGCGGAGTCTGTAAGGAAAATAAACACTAAACTTACCAGAGGAGAAAACGAAGGAGGGATGGAATGATAAAGATCAAAAAACAACTGAAGGGTCGAAGAATCCAAGAATGCTGAAACAGAACAGAGCATTTTACTGAGAACGCCTCCATTTACTGCCTTCCATAGGTCTAATGCTTATCTTATCAGCAGTGGCATGTGTGCTTGTCACATGAAGTGACGCATTATAAGAAAATTTCCAAAGGATTTTACATTTTTACACAATTGCCTTTCCCAGAAATAAAGTAAACCCACTGGTACCTGGTACTAAGACAAAATTACAGGAAATATTTTAGGAACACAATCTGTGAAACTGCCTGCAAAGTGACTGGTGAGAACAGCAAGGACGTTGAGAACAGGTGCCACGTTATTTGTTATTTACATTTTAAAAAAAAAAACCCAACAGTTTACTGTTTCTTGAATTGGCAGGTGTAAGACTGAAAGGGTAGCGGAGTGTTTTTATAGCTCAAGATAGCCAACCCAAACTGAACTGCATTTGTAATCACACTAAGGAAAGGCTGGATTTTAGGTCTGGCATTGTATGCAATAGTTTATTTGTTAAGTACAGAGAGGGCTTTAGCAAGTCACCCATGCTTTCAGCTGGTATGCTGTAGATGAGCCCTCTTCCTCCAGCAAGATTACCTGATCTCCAACTGGTTGGGATCTGCACAGTGCAAAGATCATCTGAGGACTCGTCTGTTGATGTGCCAATGAAATCGAAGTTCAGGCAATTATGTGTGAGCTTAAGAAGCTGCATGAGCAGACCATGCTGGCTTTCATCATTTAGATTCAGGTTCTTCCCAGAAGCCTATAAAATACATCAGATTTAAAGTAAAAAGAAAAAAAAAATCAAGGTGACAACTGAGTTTGAGGCAGTAATTCAACTTTAAACAGGATGTGACAATCATAAGGATCATATGCCACAAGCCCCAACCCCAGCTATCACATACTTTTACAGACAGCATATGTATTTACATGGTTAGTCTTTACACGAGATGGATAAACAGCGCTTTCTGTTTCACTCGGCTTGTACTGCACAGGATAAAAGCAGCCAGGCCTGCCTGCTTGCAATTATACTGTGAGATTCAGGAGATAAGGAAGTTCTTATTAAGGTTAAACACAAGAATACATTTTCTGCCTGACAAGCACTTAGCAGCAGGGAATCCTGTTGCTCCACCTAACCCTCATATGGAAATGAGTGCATTCACTTTTGTTGCACAGATGATCTGTATAAGCCCTGCTCCGGTTACAATGCTCTGCTATGGGCAGGGAAAACATGGATGCTCTCAAGTAACACAAAGAGCTCGACAGACTCGAAATGCTAGGTCATTTCACTGCAGTTTAAATGTAGCACTCGGGTCTGTACTCCAGGGACAGGCCAGCCTGTCTATCCTTTCTATTATTGCTCTGTACTTAAAACAAAACTAACTTCTTCCAGCTTAAGTCTATTGCAAATAACATGTTGCACCATGCCGACACTGCCAAGACCAGGGCCAGTGGCTGCTGGAACGTCTTCCTCACTCTCTCCACTGTATCACAAAGTCTTACGCTTCTGCGGCTGCCTAAATGCACTCTGTTTTACAGACATGGATACAGACGTGATCATTGGTTTCTCGCAGCCCAATCCTCCCCACTCAAAAGGATCACCTTAGACACTTCTGCTTTATAAACAGAAGCTTGAGACAGCTACTATTAGACAAAAAAAGACGTAACTCGGGTGGTAGGTGTTTAATCACAGGAAAACACAGATGTCGCATGAGACAACAGAAAACATTCCAACCTGTTTCAAACCACAGCATCCCAAGAAACAAAAGCAAGATGATTAAGAGTTAGGGTGGAAAACTAGAGGCTTCCTCCTGAGACAAGCCATGTCTTTCTACTCTGTAAGTCCCCATGGTCATGCAGCAACAGTAGTGTGGGCAATAGCTCAGCCAGAGCTACATGTACAGACAACAGCAAGAGTGTAGTTCTGGGGACACCAGGTTAACAAGGTCTGGTTTGTGCCTCCTGGGTGAGTACAAGCACTTGCTGAATTTTCTCCCACAGGTCTGGGCAGTTATAAGGACCCTGTTCCGCCTGCATCTCCCCAGGCACTTCTTTTCACAAAACTAGAGGAATCCTTTTATTTCTGAGACCTCTAATTAACCATCAAATGCACCTGAAATAAGCCAATGAATTCAAAAGTTACCAGAGCTGTTACGGTTCAGGAGGATGGGTGCATGGGAAAGGATGACTACCATAATTGTACAAGCCTTGCTTCCTTTAGAAACCAGGAGGAGAAAAAAAAAGATCAAATTACACCCACGTACCCACCTTTATTACTGACAGAACCAGAGCTGCTCATTTTGAAATACCTTTAAAATAAAATTTCCTTTTCACTCTTTGTGCTATTTGTCAACTTTGACACTTCACTCAGCTGGCAGCACAGAAGTTAAACTAATCAAATCTGTGCTACTGCCACTCATTTTACTGGAGTGGACTTTCTCATAAAGGGCTATTCTTGAAGGCACCATTAGAACTCCAGATTAGCTTTTTAGAAAAGAAACCTGATGCAGAATCAAGAATTTTCTTCAGATAATGGACCCGCTTACAAAATACACACGTGCTACTTCAGCTGAAAGAAAAACTGTTTTTTTGGGTTAAAACCCAACCATTCTAGCAGAGCATTGCTGCCTTGTCCCAAGATAAGTATTTTTAAAGCAAGTTAACTCAAGTGTGATAATTAGCACAAAATAAAAACCTGGGGAACACAGTCTAATATTTATCATGTGTTAAAACATAAGGACCATATTTAGTCTCAATCTACTAAACATATCTTCACTAGCATTTTTTTCCTCTCACCATGTGGGTTTTAAACTGAGGTTAAAAAAAGAGACAAGGACTTATTTTACAGGAAACCTCTCTGCCAGTACTGTAAATGAAAGATACTTAAAAAGTAAACCAAACATCTCATCTCTTTCCTGATGCTTTAACACAGGAAAGTTTAACCCAAGCCTCATGGTCCACACATGTATGTTCAATCAAAATTGTTAAAGAGAATTATATTTCAGTATTTGTGTCATGTTATTCTTTTTCTTAATACAAACCTAAGTGAAAGCTTTCCTGAACAACAAGTCCAGAACGTAGCTTTTTGAACAAGTGCTCGTTCCAGAAGAGTTACATCAGAGGGAACTTCAGCCCGAAGTCTGTCGCCCCACCATACAGCCCCCAGAGGAGATGACAAACAACGGTTTCCTTACCTGTTTCAGTAAATTGCATGACAGTGTGAAAATATCAAATAAGGATGAATCTCGGAAGGAAGAGGCTATTTTCCTGTGCTTGGTCAGTGGATGAGTAGTATCCGCCTGAGCAGAGAGAAAACCAGCACTTAGAACTGTCGGGCAGAGGTGGAACAAGACCAGCAGAACCCGTAGGAACCCTGTTAAGCACTGGGACATCAAGGTTTCCCTCCTCAGTGCAATGTCACACCAGCTGGCTAAACCAGGGGGATGCACTGCCACTGCGGTATGTGCTGCTACTGCAGAACAGCGGTTCTTCCATGGATAAAATCATATTGCTGGCTGATGACAGGACTTTCCACCTACAATACTTACAATGCAGTTTCACTGTACCCCTGCCAGAAAGCAGGGCTGGGTTTACTCTCAAGTTCATTTAAATCTCTTCCAAAGCAGGATCAACAGCAGTATTTTCAACAGCACTTAAGTAATTTTAGAAACTTGAGCACTGCTTTCCAAAGTGCTCCGAACTCCTAAGAGATAATCCTACCTGAAGCCGCTGGGCAGACACATGGTCAACTACTAGCAATTATAATTCCCCTCCTGAACCTGCACAGAAGAGAAGAAAACTAGAAGGAGAGTTAACCAGTGACAGCCAGTTTGGACTTTGCTGTATCTATTATAAACTCCAGTTCTGGACCTCTCACTGTATCAGAATAAAAAGCTGACATATGATCTAAGAGGCAAATACACACATATTGCTTTATACGGGATAAGAAGTCTCCAACTGGTTCAACCAATGCATTCTAGCATGGGCGAGCACAGCTGAATGGCAGCGCGGGTTGCGTCACTTTGTAGAGTACTTTCTAGAAGGGGAGAAAAGTGAAGTGATACTTCACATCTTTGCCATTTGAACGCAGGCTGGCAAAACTCCACTTGCCCAGGATAAGTTGTATAGATGGGCAGTTGGTTATCACAGTGCATTTGGGATGAAGCCTTATTGCAGCCCCGTGTAGAGGCACACAACGTGAATCTCTATTTCCTTTATACTTTTGTCACCATACCTCTTTTAACCTTAAATATGCACATATCTCATGCAGTATTTGCAGGAACCAGTCCAGCTCTAACCACTGCAGACCTCACTTCAACGTACTAACCTTCACAACGACCCCATGGAGGACGCAAACACTCTTGTCTCTTATATTATAGGTGAGAAAGAGAAGCTCTGCATCACTCAGTAGTTGGTGGCAGATCAGAACTGGACCTAGATTTGTCAGGTGCTCTAACGACTGAATTATCGCTCCTCAGCTCATGCTATTAGATTTCAGGGTCTTTCAGAAAATGAGCATTATTTACCCTCTCCACGGTTACTACAAATCTCACATATTTCTTGTGGCTTTGTGGCAAATGAGCATTTTCTTTTTCTTCGCTATGAGGTCACGTGGCTTAAATCAGTGAATGTCTACAAGACAGTGGACACTCAGTACCTCTGGGCAAGTCTGTGCAGTACTTAAAGGATGAAAACTGATACTTCAAAACAGTTACTAGCACTTTGTTTTATTTGTACTGTGAGCTTTTGGAACAAAAGCTTTAGTAAACAGAGCTCTAGAAAATTCGGCTCTCATGCAATGTAGTTGGAAGTTTAAATAGTTATCAAAAAAAGCCTGAAGAGAAGCCCCACAAGGGTTTTTTTGGGCGGGTTTTTTTGCTGTGTACACATACATGACCCCACTCTGATGAGTGGGCATGTTGGCAGATTTATTATTTTGCAAGTAATAGCAGTTTTAGACTTTCCAAGATGAGTCACTGAATCCAACCCTGTGCAATTGCTGGCACAAAGCACATTTAGGAACGAGTAGTAAACTGTGGCAGATTTGATATCCAAGATATCAAGAAGATATTTGTGATCAAAGTCTTTAACTTCGTTGCTCATTTTAGTATCAACCTGTAGAGACTCTGGAACTGGGACAGGTGACAGTTGCTGTGCTGACCATTCTTCTGCAAGCAGAAGCTGTAGCCCTGTACAAAGATGCTGACAAACACATACTAATTTATAGAGGTAAACAGACTTGCTTTCATCCTTGATGCAAGGAAGTGAAGGACCGGCCCTCTGCAGAGACAGAGTTAGGGTTGTACAAAAGTCTGGGCAAGGAAATGGTAACAGTAACAAGACATGGCTTAAGAGTTAGGAGGAGAGCTATGGGTTAGGATTTACTGATCAGGCCAGGCTTGAAGAATGAAAGTGAATCTGGGGTCTGAAATGGATGCAGAAGCCATTCAGATTACAGTGTAGGGCTTGGGAAGTTCAGCAGAAGAAATCGGTGCTCTGCCCTGGCCAGGACAAAACCTTCTCCTCCATTTCCAGTTCCAAAAACAATTTGTAATCATCCTTCAAACCCCACTCAAGGACCTCTCTGTTCCAATGCCTGGATTAGTCCATATACCAGCAAAAATGAAAGGCTACTTTCCTTAGTAAAACAGTAAAATAATAATTAAAAAAAACCCCCTTAAGTTACACCTGGTCCTCTTAGCAAAATTAGAGACATTTATACACATGGCAACCCTCACGCTGCCTTAGGACAGTGGTAGCCATCAACGGCGCTACAGCAAAGTCTGCCTGACTGATTAGGAAAACGACGTAAGCTTAGATAGCACCAAGTAAAGCCACTTGTTCCAGCTTTCAACATGAATACTGAGAGGCAGCATAACGTTAGAGGGCTCTACAAACCACCGAACTAACTAACCTGGAAAGACTTGCTGCAGCTGGCGTGACTGGGTGCCATGCCAGAGCACCACGGACTTGGTGTGCCCAGTCTTTCTCACCCAGGGCCGGGGCTGTGTAAGGGAGTCAGCACTCAGCCCCCATAAACTGGCAGAATTTGAGAACTACCTGCTGGGAACGCTATGAAATTTAGTACTGAATGAAAATGATGCTTTAAAAATTTGTGCAATTTGACAAATCCTCTTTGTTTCATCTCCCTGGTCAATACGGAGGAGGGCATGCTCCATTCACTTCTTTGCACAAGAATGCTGTAAGCAGAAACAATGCACAGGGACTGACAACAGAAGGTGCTAGGGATGTCCTCACGCTCGGGGCTTTGTCCTCACTAGGTAGGCTTGGCTAGCTGCTCAGCATTGCTCTTCCCTTTTTCATCTCAGAGGACTACATCGAAATATGAGAGAAGATGGAAGATGCCAGTGAAACAAAACAATTCCTCAGGACAGGAGGTTTCAGCATCTTACCACAAAAGTACGTGACTGTGTAAAAATAACAAAAAAAAAAAAAAAAAAAAAAAGAGAAAAGAAAAAAGTAAACACCCACCACACAACACCCCCCCACCAAAAAAACCCAAACAATGCACAGACACACAGCAGGACACAACAATATGAATGAGAAAATTGGACACTTACTTCACTGAGGAAGGCTGTAGCACTTACTTGATTAATTTCATTAGTTAGTTGGGACAGGATTGTCACTCCTATGATGCAGTGCTCTACACTATCCTGAGGAAGGAAAGGGGGACAGGGAAAGCAGTTAGCAGTGCCAGGATGTTTTCATTAATCTTCACTGTCATTCAAAGAGCTTTCTGCTTGGAAGATTTCTAGACATGTTTGTCTAAAAATGCTTTATCTTTGTAGTATGGTGACTGGAAAAAAGCCCATGAGCAATACCAAGCAGAGAATTTTAAATGTGCTTTTAAAGTACTTGATGTTGTTAACAATGCAAAGGGTTCTAAAGAGTTCAGTAACATGAGCTAATAAAAATAGGCACCTTTTATTTAACAGTTTAATCAACATTTTTGTGTTATGCCCTAACTCTATAAAGATTTATTTAGATTTAAATCAGTTTGTTTAATTTTAACAGAGGCTGTGGTAAAACGTGCAGAAATTTCTACAACATTAGGATGAGTATTAGAGTTGCCAGATGAAAACTCTGTGAAATACTCCCCCCTACACACACTTTTATTTAAACCACAGACCTTGAACAACACAAGTAGCAGCTGACCAAGTTTCTCCACACACCCGCCCCACGACCCTCCTGCCAAGAAGGACAGCCTATCTCCCAGTGAAGGGAGCCCATTCTTCACAGCCTGTTCAGCCTCTGGCTGCACTTGAGACTGCCAACAAGGGGCCAATTGTGAAATAAGTCTGTTGCAGATACCTCTTCACTAGAAATGGTAATCCATTTATCAAATGATGTAAGAGAAACAACCTGTATTGTTCCCTTGCCCCAGTTTCTGTTCTGTAACTAATAAATGATGTTTCCTTTCCTAGCTCCAACTCGCTTTGCACCTCCTGCACAAACTGCCCTGATCTCCAGCTTCAAAGACTGAGCTCACGTGCAACAGAGAAATTCTAGCATTTTTAGGCTTGGGACCTTGGCCGCTTCTTTACTGAAGCCATCTCTTGACGACAGTCTCAGTATTTACATGATAATACCTAGACAGAAGCCACTGGAAAACCTTGCTGAACCACGTCTTTAAAAAAGTGCAGCCTCCCGTACACTTTAGCAGCCAGAACAGGTAACTTGAGCTAACAGGAACAGACCATCTCAAACTCAACACAGCAAGTAGATATTCGCACCATTTAATTAGGTTCCTGATTAAAATTCACACATTCCCCATGTCCTGAGCTGGGAGAGTGAGAAACCTAGCTCTGATAATTTCAGCTAAGAACACCTGCGAACTATTCGGGACATAGTTACTAGCCCAGAAAGGAACATAATCTTTAAATTACTAAACACCTTCTAGATCCTACTTCACTGCAGACATCTGTAAATGCCTAAAACAATAGCAGTTAGCCTATTTTCTGAATGCCCACACTCTACCACTCCAGAATTAAAGTCTTGTACGCATTACATCTCCTTTTCCACACTGGGAAGAATTTCTGGTCATTTTGATCTCTTCTACTGTCTTCCTCCAACTTTTGATTTTGGGACAAATTTCAGAGCAAATAAATGAGTATTCATAGTGTTACAGGATCTACTGACCTCTCTGGGAGGAAGTTTCAGTTTGGAGACAGTTGTTGATAAAAAAATGCAACCTTCTACCTACAGTGTCTTTTGGGTTGGGAACAAAACCCTGTACTGTGGTGACAGCATGTACATTTATGAAGCGACAGTCAGGACTTCTAAAGAAAATTAACAATAATGTTTGTGTAACACACTAGTTTTAAGCTACATTTTGTTATGATAACTCAGCTAAATATCACACGTGACTTCCATGGATATATCACCCTTGCAGCGAATGAAAGCAAGTCAAGCATAGCACATATCTCCCTCATAGACAATAAGCCCGCGTGTTTACCATTTTGCACTAACCAGCATGGTATATTTAAGCTCAAGAGCTTGCAAGAAGAATTGTGCAACTGGAACACTAAAAGACATGTCTTACCACTGAACACTAATGGTGGCAGTTTCCAGAAATAAATCCCTGCCCCAACCACTTTAAATTATAAAAACTGACCTGTCCTGCCAGTTGTCAGTTGCTTAGCCTTGGTAGTCACTATTCAATCAACAAATGCACAGATTAAAGACTGGACAGAGAGTACTAAGGTGCAAAACAATAACTGAAACTGCATGGGCTTTCAAATCCCACAAGGTGCGTATTTGTCTTACAAAAAATCTGACCTGTAAAAACCTTGTGACGTCCGTGATCACGTTCCTGAAGACATATTCATCCTTCTGACAGTCAAACCAGCCCAACTTTGTGATCCTGGCATATAACTGGATTAGTGCTTGTGTGACAAACGTTGCCAACTTTGGCCTAGTGGCAAGGTAGTTGAGCACATAGTTCCCTGAAACACAGAGAAGAGGCGTATCTGTAGGCAAAAACTCGGCAGATGGAGTGGAGATGGTAACACTGATAGGAAAAAGCATCCTTTTGAAAGCTGTTTGGGAAAAAAAACCCAGCACAGTAGTGGGTTAGATACAAATGTTGACCTTTTTTACTTGTGCCTTTAACATACTGAAGCTGTGGAACAGACCTGGAAAGTGGTTAGAGACAGGTGAGAGCTCCTCCCCACAAGCCTAACTTGTTTTGTGTTATCAGATTATGTCCAATCCTCTGTAAGCACATGTAAATAGCACAAAAAGCTGAAAGTATTTCAAGACCTTTCCTCGGGGATGATCATCTACCACATCATTTGTAAAAAAGAAAGCAGACAATGGCATTCAGACTCCTTCCTCGGAGGAAAGGAAGTATCAGCCATTCTCCAGGAAAGAGCACTGTGACAGACTGACTGCTCCCTTCGAAATATCATTTAGAGTATTTCCTGAGATCCATAAAGGATTTTCAGTTTTGAAAGCATGTCCTCAGAAGAGGCAAGCACCATGAATATTTTATACTCCAAAAGAAATTTGTCAAATGCAACTGGTTTATCCACAAGAGTGCAGAGTTGTCATTCCCTTCCATCTGGAAAAATTCTGTATATTTAGCCTTGAACTCTGTTAGCTAATGATATAGGTGGAGATGCCATCTCCGAGAAATGTTTCTTTGTCTTTTGGGCATCCTATACTTTAGGATGCCCAAACTGTAAAGCACAGCGGCTTGCAGAAAACCTCCCGCCTGTGGATGAAAGTCCATATGACATGCACGTTAGTTTCGTTAGAAAAATTAAGTCTTGTACTTACGAATATCTATTCGTTGTTCCAATGGTAAAGGGTTGTTTGTGCGTGACACAAGTTTTGTAAGGCATGTAGCTGCCAATAACTGGGAGTAGGATGACTGTAAAGAACAAAACAAAACACAAACAGAAGTTTACCACACACTTCAGAAGATCAAGCAGCAATGCTGGATTTTAAGCTAATTGCTATCTGGAAATTTGAGTTTAAAGCATTAATTTAATTGGTAAGTTTAAATACTCTACATAGCATTTATTCTATGTTTTTATGGACACTAAAGTAAACCAAATACTTGAAGAAAGTGTTTAAGAAAGAAAGGAAAAGTTTTTAAAGAGCAGAAGACAATGGAACCACCACTGAAGGCAGGAGTAAAACTGCATAGTCAAACTGCATGAATTTACCTTCAACGCCATGCCTGAAAAGGACAATTAGCCCTCTGAGCCGTAGGAGTACGTTACTACACATTAAGAAGCACTTACAACTTCCACTTGATTACTAAATACAGCTTAAAATTTATTTCTTACAGAACAGCACACAGACCACTGAACTGTAATCTAATTCAGGGACACAAATGATGGCATTCTACTACCTAAAACCCCTGGCTGCACCCAATTCCATAAATTACAGCCAGGGAAATGACAAGCATTTTGCATGCTAGTTTCTGTAACATATAGCACTGTAGAAAGCTTAGTATCCAGGATGCAGGAAACCTATTTATTCCAATATTCCCAAGGACAGTCGGGTATGAAGTGAGTCAGATCCCAGACGGAACAAAAAACCCCACAACCCTCTGGCAAGGGTCAGAGAAGCAATGGATCCCACGCAGAGAATGGAACTGGGCTTTAGGAACTTTCCTTAAAAAAAAGAAATTATTTGTCCTCAGGTAAACCAGTTACTAGTTCCCACCAGAAGCGCTTCAAATCAGTTTGTTTTGAATTCACTGGACTTCAAATTTAACAAAAAGTTAAATAATTCACTTTGTGTAAGCTTGCTAAGCCTGTTAAGTGTCACTCTTCTCCCCCTCCCTTCACCTCCTCCTCCTGGAGGACCTACATGAAACGGGCTGTTTCATGTTTCCTAGGCTCCAATCTGATAGATATGAAAGCTGGATGCGCATTCTGCCAAAAGTCAAATCTTGCAAGATCATGTGGCAAAGCCATTTTAAACATTATTTGTGCTGATACAAAGTAAAAACCAAATGGCCACTTAAAAAGAAGAAAGCTAAATGTCAGGCAGGATTTACTGCTGGCGTATTTACATCCTTTCTGTAACACTAATTCTAAAGCACATGATCTAATTTTCCCTGTTTTAAACTGCTGGATTATTAAGCCAACACTATAGCAGAGGCAATTTTCCAAGGAAACATTCCAGAAGAAACACTGCTGGTTCTACCCTCTATGAACCCCTGTGCACCCACCATTTTCTCCCCAAAGCCTATAGAGAGGGCAGTGGTTCCCACAGTCCACGAAATACCACTGCCACAATAATGTTTTCAACTTAAAGCTTGACGTGTCTGGGTGGTAGCCTGCGAAGAATGCAGCAAGGCCCACAAGACATTAGAATTGACAACCGTTTCTAGTAACCACTGCAGCAGCGTAATTAGCCATCAGAGCCAATGCTTTTTTTGGCATACGCTTCTCACAAATTGAGATACATGGGAGCATACTGGGTATGGAATATAAACACCGCATACCAGACCTCGGGGCTATTTCCCTTATCAATGCCCAAAATACCAAGATACATTTTGGACAATTATATTGTTTACATACACTCCCTCTTTCTAGAAGAAGCTGGCACTTGCTCAGGCAGTCTGGACTGTTGGTGAACTCAACCAAGGCTTTCTCTGCCTGGAGCCGTGTCGCAGTGTCTGTGGTCTCATACAGCTGCTTGCACAGGTTCTCTAGCTGGGCTAGGCTCTGGAACACAGGAAAACAAATCAATTAGAGACAAGAAGTTTTACAGTTTAGTTATGCAGCAGTTTTACCCAGGTTTTATGTACGTATACACACACACACACATTAATTTTACTGTTTGCGCAAAGGAATGAAAACGCTCAACTCACAGTTTGTTCTTCCATCAACTAAATGGATTTAACCTACCAAATCACCTGCACAGAAATTTCACAGCTACCTCTTACACCTGAAAAAGTACCGCGTTGCCTCCCCACTTTCACCTTTTTTATCTGAACTCGGGCACCCACTCCCAGGGTCAGCGCTCACCCAGCCGGAACGCACTGCACTGTGTGGCTGATGAGGTCTGGAGAACCTCTTACATCTTGTGCTGTAATGGCGATAATCCTAACCTGCCCATTTTAAATAGCAAAACACATTCTCACATCCAGCTTTGATGTTATACAGCGTCAAATCCCTCACAAACTTGGTTTATATTCCCTTTGTAGGGCACTGTAAGACTTTGGCATCCCAGGATGCTGGAAGGATCTTACGTTAAATCTTCTACACTACACATGCCAAAAATACCTAAAGCAGAACAGAGCAAATGAAGAATGGGATGGATGCCTCTGAGCGGCATCTCTGTGAACGCGTTTGAAGGGAAATAAAACTACCAGGCAGATTCTGTGTGCTCAAACAACTGGAAAATATTTGCCATAAACTGTGATCCAGGCAGATGGTTTCCCCCAGTGAAATCTTAGGTGTCCTAGTTAAAAAGTGGCTTCACAGATGGATATAAATATTCCTTCAGGTTCTTACTGCTAGATTAAGAAGCAGGTATTTTCAACTGCTTTAGGGCTACTTTCCAGGGGTAAATCATTGCAGGCATACCATAACTTTTGTGGTTTTATGCATTTGTAAAAAGAAGGATAGCATCAGTCGCCTAATTTATTTTTGGAGGAGAGATTGTTATGCAAAAGCCAAATTACCAACAGGGTCAACCGATGGATTCACGCACCGCATCAGCACACAGCTGAACGCTTTCTTATACACAAGCGCAGCAATTCCACACCAAAAGCACACAGAGGTTTTTGATGCTTTGTTGCTGAGAGGATCATCAGATAAGACAGTATTAGAAGAAACAGAGAGGGACCCTCTGCAAAAATTCTCTTTCCTTCTACTGTACTCCAGAGCTCTGATTTTTTTTTTTTTTTTAAAAATAGCAACCTCCTGGAAAATGTTGCCCTGACAGCTTCACTACATTAGAGAAATTGGAGAACTTTGCCAAGTGCCAGACAGCAGTTCAACATACAGCTTTGTTTTTGAGAAAGCCAAAACCCAAAGACTTAACGCTACACAGAAAATCCTCAAAAACCTAAGACGAATATAAAGTATTATTAACCATAAACTATTATAAACCATATTAACTACGGTTAAGCATTTGCCAGTACCTGTCATTTCTCATCACAAATCCACTTTCAGCTATTTAAAATCAGTTGGCAAAGTCTACATACAGGAAGGTGCCTGTTTATGTGTATCATTTGCAGCCTAAGGACAAAATACCATTTCCTCCCAATCTCCAAAATCCTTGCAACCATTTATCAGTTTGAAAAGCTACCACGACCCTTTGGTCCACGTGCATACGATGGACTGAATCCTCGGGAAGTGGCTCAGCCCGGCTCCACCACGCTGGTGAGACAGCGATGAATTGCAGCCCATGGTCCCACACCGAACTGATGAACACTGATCCAGAGAACATGGTTTACAATTTTGGAAAAAAAAGTACCTATTTTTTAGAAGTGTTACATCACTGTGCATTAATTCTTCAAGAAGGTCAGGAATGGGGTTTCCCTACAGTCAGCTTTCTTCACACCTCCAAGAAACGCTAATTCCCTGCCACTTTTTGGGACTCGGTGGCAATAACCCTGGCTCCTTTTGTGTGACACTCGCCATGACAAAACACCCTTGTTTGTGCACAGTGCGTGATCTGTGCCAGCCTTCTTGCAGATTACAGTTAGTTAACTCCCTCGGAGCCAGAAGAAACACACGACCTCCGGGACTCACACAAAACAACTCCAAAAAGCCAACCACACCAACCGAACAGCCCATCTGCTGCCCAACAGATACAGCACACAAGGTCACCATTAAATGCCCCATTAATGACACTGTGGTCATCAAAGCACAATTTTCCTGTGGGGAAAAAAAAAAATAAAAATCACACGCATGGAAAAGCTAGTCCAAGTTATCCAAGAGTGTGAAACCAGCAACTCAATGGGAAACAAAAGTGCACTCTATTCACGTTAGATTAAGTCAAGCATCCACACCAGGTTTTAAACATATTTTTAATATTTCATCTCTTACTGTGCGGTGTCAGCTGTCCTGAGTATCCCTGTCCAGACAATCCTCAAGTTAAAGTTCACTCAATACTTCTTCCTCACGGTATCATCCCCAGATACGCAGCTGCAGAGGGAGCTGCGGGATGAAGAATATTTTGGGGCACAATACCAAAGCCTACAAAGGCAACTCAGCAGGAAAGGTGATGCCCCAACTTGGGAGTTTTCAAGTTTGTGAATGGTCATTTTATTTTTTAATTTAATGTGCTCAAATATCTGAAAAAAACATTCATGATAAGCTGTAATCCAACCAAATAAATTTCTCTGATGAAAAACCTTTATGCAATGTTTTTAGGATTGTCTCACCAATAAATTTCTTTCCTCCTCTTGTGCCCTAACTGGATCATCTGTCGCACAGGCAGGCAGAGCAGTTGAGCTGCCCTGACGCTGGATTCCAGGTTTGCCACGTGAAGTTTTCAGCACATTTTAATATTGCCATGATGAGGGCAGCGGAATTCCCCTCCTCTCTGCCGACAGGGTAGAAATCAGGCTAGCCTTACCCCAGCACCCAGCTTCCAAAGCCAGAGATCACAGAATCATAGAATCATTAAGGTTGGAAAAGACCTCTAAGATCAAGTCCAACCATCATGTTTGGGCGTGAGGGGTAGCAAGTAGGTGGGGATTCTTTCACTACAGACACCGGGCAATACCTACTCTTTCAACCAAGATAAAGCACCCAACCCCATATAGTATAACGATTACGCAGGGCAAGAGCCCTGCGTGTTCTAGATAAGGACTAAAGCATGAGACAGCAGAGTATTTGAAACAGGGAGACACTCTGGCATCCTGCTACCACCGCACGCATAGGCTGCGTTACAGGATGGAAAGGTATGTGGCCAGTGAGCCGAGAAGAAAAATAGCACTAAGGGCACAATTACAACTAACCAAAACTTGTGTTCATCGCTCCTTTGAGAACAAACAGCTCCAAAAACCCTTTGTAAAAAGAAGAAACCAGTCCTTTGCACCTAGGGAAGGCAAGGAGGTGTTGATGAGGGCTCAGGGTAGCAGGGAGCCCACGGGGCCTCTGCAGCCGTGGGGCAGCAGTTGGGATGGCATTTTAGGAGGAGAACTGCTGAGTCACGGGAGACAGCCCCAAGTGTCAAACACCTCCTCCCTTGCCAGCTCCCAGCCTTCCGAATCACTCTTATCTGCTCCTCGCACGACGGCACTGAAATCCCAGGATTCTTCTACAGTTGGACGTACCATATTCTATTAACACATACTAGTACACCCAAAGTACTTTATGCAGTAACAAAAAAAATCCACACATGGTCCAACTTCTCTCATACATTGCACTACAAAGACTAAATGACAACCTGAAACACCGCTCATCTCCCAGCTAGGAGTGTCTGTCTTAAACGCATACTGAAAAGCCTAAACTGCCGCTGTCTCACAACCACCTCCCGACCCCAAGCTCAGCATAGACAACGATTCCTCCTATGTGCACACACATTTTTTCCCCTCCAAAGCCAAGACCCAAACAATGCCTATGCTTTTCCCTCCAATAAAGTGTGGCAATTAATGCCTATTAATGGAAATCTGCATCCTATCTCAGTGTTCTTCTAAATCCAGCTTTCCAGGCATGACATCTCATCATGACAACGTCTACAAGCCTTCGACAATATTTTTTTGCCAACACAAGTTGAATAAGTCTGTGTCCCCAGGAGAAAAACCCCGAAACAGTATCATATTTTTGATCCATCTCCCCAGCCTGAAGTTCAGCCCTACACTGCAAAGCACTGGAGGATAATGCAACACACCCTATGATTGACTCCAACGCCATTGTTCTGTATGCGGTAGAAGTGTTTTTCAACAAGGGAAAGTATATTATCAGAGACCAGCAAACTTTATAAATGATTAGCAAAGCTTCCACCCTCCTTCCCCCCCACCCTGCGACAAGCTCCGAGGGAAGTTTTGCTGCAGACCAACATCCTACAGAGAGTCGGGGGGGGCTCCCTTCCATCGGAGCCCTGCATGGAGTGAAGCTCTCTCCACCGCGGGCTGCAGAGTCCTGAGCAGGAATTGCCAATCCATCAGCCTCGTAGGAACTTTGCATCATGTTATGGCTTATTTCTTTAATAATATCAAACACTGGGAAGAAATGAGTTTTCCTCTGTATATGGCACCTGCTTTGCACAATCTTGGCCTCAGAGGTTTGTTCACTGAGGGCAGCTGGGAAGCTCAAACCATGGAAAAAAACCCCAACCTATCAATCTCACTTATACTACAAGCTACAAATAAAACTCATCACTGTTCAGTGTTTTCCCCATGGTGAAGATAAACAGTATGTGATCATCTTTAAAATGATAAATACTACAAGGAAAGTAACAGCTACCTAACAGCAGTCCCCGGGGGATGGCTGTGGAATTGATCCTATATTACACGGTTGCTTAAGCAACGCTCTTTACATCCAAGGGCCGCAATAAGCTCTAGGCAGGTTTAGTTCAATAGAGTTTGACTTCGCCACGCTGACAGTTCCCATTTCAGAAAATTGAGGAAACGCACGCTGTGCTCGGCATACTCAAGATGGCAGAGCCAGAAAGTAAGCAGAAGCACACACAGCCTGCCCCGATCGCTCGGGGCGAGCGGGCAAGCAATAACCCGACAGATTCAGACATCTAAAATGGAGTATTCGGCTTAACAAGATCAGTCCAAACTTTTCTGCTGCCTGGTGGTTCTCATCCTGAAGGATGTGTGCTGCTGTAAATCCTCCAGGCACACATTGTTTCCAAGACACTCCTTCCTCCTGCCTTATGGTTACCGACTCCCTGAGCCAGAGATCCTGCAACATGTTTAATACAGTTATTTTTGTCCCAAGCACATTCATCCATTTTAATATCCCCCAACTGATTCCCCCATATGTTATAATCAAAGTCAGACTTTGCAAGCGCCGGGCAACTGCAGGGCAGGCAATGAGATGTTTATGTCCTTGCTCACTATGCAACAGGCCCCAGAAGCAGCGTTACCCGTGTGCCTCCAGGACGTGGCATCACAGCGGTGGGAAGAGACCATCATCTATTCTTCCTTTCACTTGAACATTTTATGTCTAAGGAATATCGATTTCTATATTTGTCAGTAAACATGCACACCCTAGCGCACACGGCGGTAAAGCAAGTAACGCAAGATGCAGTGCACGCTTCTCTAACGCGGCACCTGAAACCTTGCCTTCAGTCCTACGCTGGCATCAGAGCTGCACAGCGTGTGTCAGCTTCTGCTCTTCAAAGCTGTAGATATAAGCTAGCTTTCCTCAACTGCTTGCCGACTTTACAGCAAAACAGGGAGGAAGAAGATGCAGCATGCGGTCAGGGCCCCGAAACATTGCGTTTTAAGAAATGCAACCGTGCAATGAAGATGCATTGCAGCAGTCAAAGGGCCCTGGTGTTTTAAGTGACTAAGGCTCAGAGAATGCCTCAGGTCATTTGATGAACGTCAGGTATTTCAACCAAAAATAAAAAAGCTTTTAAGCTGAACGATGCAACTATTAACTGCCCAGGACCAGGATGATGCACTTTATAACTACTCATAGCTGTAAAAATCAAGGTCTCATGGTTCATCACCCTCATTTGTTAAGAGAATCTGAACAACAAATTGCCCATTTCCATTTACCCTACTAATAACAGAGAAAGCAAACCCACCTTCACCCTTCCAGCACATCTCAAAATTATTTATTGCGGTAGTATTTTCAGGCAACTCCCTGCACCTCTTGGGGAATCAATAAAGAGCTCTCATTTCTCTCTCTGAGATGAATGGTCTTCAAGCCCAGATGAATGGGGCTCCCTTCAGGATTCAGCCCTGCCATTTTACTGCGCAACGCTTTAGAGTGACTCCACACACCACCCCGCTGAAACACTGCAAATTAACAGAAACGCTTCCCATCACTTAGTACTGACAACATATAACCTCATATGTTGTGCAGGGCAGTTTCCACCCCAAAGGGTTTGAAGAGGATGGACACAATACCCTTACTGGGTGGTGAAACCGTCGAGGAACTTTTCAATGTTCTAGTGGGGTGCAAATAAATACTAGTGCATAATTTTATCAAGGCTTAGCTCTATAAGGAGAGCCATTTGTTCAGCTATCTGCTAAGAAATGAGAGAAAAGACAAGGTAATGTTTGGCTTTCTAACACAGGGCACATCTTAAGTGAACAGCCCTGAAGCTAATTATACCTCAGAGGCCAGTGGCACTGAGAACGGATCGAGGGATAAAATCTCCAAAAGAAACCTCTACATTTCTGCATCATCAGGACTTCCAGATGCCAGCAGAATCCATGTGCATATACCAACAGCCACAAAATAAATTAAGAGGAGGTTTGACAGTACATCAGATTTATTATTTTTTTTTTTTTTAAAGAATGAAACAGATGCAGTGAAAATGGGAATCATCCCTGCCTTCAGTGCTGGCCAGCTGGAAGTGTTTATTTCACCTTAACCATGTTCTGGGTTTGCACTTTTTTCATGCAACACAACTCTAACTGCTAATTGGAAGGTCTGACTCCTATGGAAAAATGGTCATATATCTATCATCTCCTCTGAACACTACATGTAATTGTGCAGTGTTACTCACCTGAATGCATAATTCAGAAGAGAAGGTTTGTTTTAGAACAAACAGGAAAAGTAAAACAACAACAGATACGATGGCTCAAGGCACCCAGCTTCTGAAGTCGACAGGGATTAGACCACCAACGGAGAAAAAAGGGGTCAGGCTGGGAAGATGCACACGGCTGTAAACTGTGGCAGCTATTTCTTGCACGGGAGGTCTGCCAGCCATACTTGAGGAAAGGTGAAGTTGAAAAAAATCGACTTGTCTTATTTGAAAAAAAAAAAAAAAAATCTTTAAAAGTTAGCTAATTTCTGGAACAATAAATGACAATTTGAAGAAACTGCCTCTATACCGTGACAGATTTCTACTAAACTTAAGGCAACCATTCCTGAGTTCAATCCCCACTGATGCTGTTGAAGTAGTAATGAGAGATCCCTGGCAATGTAATACCTAGGAATGGACGAATTACTGAATTCTACCCCAGGAAAGGCCTCTCTCCCGGTGGGAGGACTCGGCAGGGCCCTAGGCAAGGACAGCAGCACAATCGGCCTGATAACTGCAGCAAGCAGGTGCTCCTCCACTTTGGAGGATAAAAAAAGGAGAGGCTGGAGCAGCATCAACACCTTTGCTACAATGCGAGAATGAGTCACTCCTGTTTCTCTTTGCCTTTTTATTTATATGCCACAGCTAATATACTGCTTCGGCAGTCACACGCTTCTAACCTCTCTTTTTCAGAATTGAACGTTCCTTGTGCATCCGAGGGCTTTTCATTTGGCAAAGGTTGGCCATTTCCTAGCAAGCAGCAACCAGGAAATTAGGAAACAGCAAGCACAACACATACAGAGGACCAACACAGTGCTGGATACATGGAGATGGGAAATCTGCAATCATTTGGATGAGCCAAACCTCGCAAAATCTCTTCTAACTGTTGGTAACAACTACAGAACACGTTATAATGAGAAAGGAGTCCTGCCACGCAAATCGGCATTCCCCATTTCGGTAGCGTGGGCACACAGTCCGGGTGGGTACCGAGGTCGCTGCATTTCCCGCAGTAGACTGAAACGTTTTTCACATTATTAGGGTTAACAGCACAACCCGGACACCTCTAGGTGTGAACAAAGTTCTAGAGAACAAACAAAATTGGACTTTGGGTATTCAGTCTGAAAGACACCTCCAACACCCTAGATGGCTATTTTGGAAGGAGACAGCCTACGTTTTGTGTCTCAAAACTACAGAATCAGGCAACAAGCACCACAGCTCTTTGCCTGTGCAGGTCTGTAAGGTAGAGACAGGTTCAAAGTACTGCCACCACATGATGTGAGCTGGAGCTATGGAACAACGCTCTTCTCTAAATGGCACTGGAAGCATTGTGGGGGATTATTTTTGATTTGTTTAGATAGCAGGATAACCCCTGCGAGGTGCCACTTTGGAGCACCACACAAAAAACAGTAACACACCTTCTATTCTTCTCATCATTTTAACTGAGTCATACTTTTTCTTTGAACTCTAGGAAGAACAGCTCATTTACAAAATGATCTGAATGAACTGAAAATTGCTTTTGAGGTCACAGATCCCCCTGCTTGCTTTGCATTTGGTTAAGAGGTGGCAAAAAAATAGTCTTCAGCATTGCCTCATCCCACCATATTCAGGACACGGAACAGAAGCTAAGGAGTCTCATGGCAGATACTTGACCCTAGGGAGAAAAGCTAAGGCGACTGCACTACTGGGCAAGCTAGCTGCAGTGAAGCAAGCTGGCTTTCAGATTTCCGGGTCTCATCTTCTCTAATAGAGATAAGAGACAACTTTCAGGGCACTAGCTTTGCAGAACAAGCCACCTTCAGGTGCAGCAATCAGTACCACGCATCAAGGCACTGCGAGCAGTGTTTTACCCAAATGGGAATCAGCTACCAAAAAACTCCAACAACTCAAAACCAAGGTTCACACCCCGACAGGTTTGAACCAGGCGTACAGCATGTGAATTTGTTTGAGACACAAAGCTGTGCTCCAAGATGATGGTTCGGAAGAAAACAAAAGCCTTCCAAGTACCCTGAAAACTCTGGAGGCACCTCTGATCGTATAAAATACCAAAGCTAGTACAGGACTGCTCAAACGCACCATCCAGAAACAGTAAAATAATCCAAGCACTGCAAATCACCTTCAACTTACTGGTTAAACTGGAGTTGGCTACAGACATTATCAAATGCTAGAAAAGAAACAACAGAAATAGTATTTTCCAGTACAATGTCCTTGGACTATAACTCCTGTAATCACCGTGTTCACAAACACTCTGAACTGGTGATACAAGGGCACAGAGCTTTCAAATGGGAATTCAACCAAAACACTTAGATGATACAGCAGTAACACCCCTGTCCAATGGGAATATAGTAAACAGGGAATAATTAAGTCAGAGAAATGGGCTGTGTAATAAGCCACGTAAAAGGTGCGTTCAAGAACCATGTGTTACAGAAAGTGCCACTGCAGGACAGACTTAAATCCTTTGCAGATCTGGAGTTGCGAGTCCACGGGGTATACGGATGCAGAGCTCATTTTACTGGCAATAGATAAAAAGGATGGAAAGAACTTACAGATGATCCTGAAGTTCAAGTATTTAGCAGAAAAATGGTAGCTATTCCTTTTATAAACTGATTTTACAACACGAGAAAACACATAGTCTGCTGATAATCCTGCTACAAGAGAAAGTGACTGAATGACACATTTCTCAACTAAGAAAAATCTTTCTGATGATCTTACCTAATCGGTGATCAGATTTGTCGGACACTAGGTAGACAGACCAGAGCAATAAGGCTTGCATGAGCTGCAGAAAATAGTATCTCAGCTGGGACAGGAATTCTGACCCTTTCCTTGCAATAGCAGGAGCCCTCACTGCTGAGACAACAAAGGCCAAAAGGTGTTAAAACATTCCGATTTCTAGATCACTTGCTCTTGTGGATCTGACTCCTCAGCCCCATCAGATTCAGTTCAAGTTAAATAGCTGAGGATCGATCCCTCCCTCCCAAGGTATTCTCCCATCTTGAGACATGGCTCCAAAGCTACAAACCCGGACGAGAGCAGGTTAAAGCCTGTTCTCCACTGCTGAGTTACAAGGCCAGAGCCCATGTCAGCTATAAACAGAGATATGATGTTAATGAGCAGCACAGAAACATCCATGAAATGCTTCACAACCTTTGGGCCTTATACATCATTTTAATATCCCTAGAACGACATTATTTTAAATCCTACAGCTGGAAGGAAAACAGCAATTATTAGTGCCAGACAGTCCGGGCCCTTCGGATTTTTCTGTGGCTGCCCAATTGCCATAGGGGTGTCAGAATACCAAGCCACCTTGTACTTGTGTGCCACGAGCATAAGGAAAGCAGCGACAGCGCTGGTGCTGATCAGTCAACACAATCCGAGACAAGTATGGGTGCTGTGCCAACCAGGCATGGAATAAAAACAATACAAATTAAATAAAAAACAGAGAAGAAAGCAATTGCTACCGACCCTACCTTCACTTCCTGCTGCCTGGCTATACCGATACATACACATGATAGATTTTCTTTCTGACCTGCCAAAGTGGGAAAGAAATCTTCAGTGCACTCCCATGCCCATTTGGGAAAAAAAAAAAGAAAAAAATCTCCTTTTACAGAATTCATCCAGCAACCAGAAGTTTCCCATTACAAGAAATCAAATTAAGATACTGCTCAAACTAGCAAAGTACCCAGCAGAAACAGGCAGGCAAGGGCACAATTTGCCTGTCTGATTCTTGTAAATACCTTCTTGTTTGATTTTCTTGTTCTTCTGTTATTAATAAATTATGCAAGAATACTGAACAATATGTTAAAAGGAGAGCCGTAAACTTTAATTTAAAAAGTTCAGCTAAAACCCCACAATTACACTTTAAACTACCAAAATGCTGCAAGCAGAAAGAAGCGCTCTTACACTATATACGCAGTTTGAATGATCTCAAACAAGGGAAAAGGGCAGAAAGCAGCCTGTTAAAAGATGAAACATGTTTTTCTCTTCTAGTGCTAAAACACAACTTTTTTGCTCTAAAGCTGGGTGCTGATTTATATGCAAGGCTCGTACCAGGTAAGTCTTGGTAAGCCAGACGGCCCCGCGAGCACGCAGCGTAATGTTTAACCAGCGTTCCTGCTCCAGGTACTGCAACGTGATACACGATGCGGCATGCAGGGACGTCCTGGCACAGTGCTCTCCTCTGCCCCGTGCCCAACTACAGCATGGGCAAAATGGCAGAAGACACAGCCAGACCAGCTACAAGCAACAGGAGAACACTCTACACAGTGAAATCAATGGCCACTTGCACCCCAAAATAGTTTAAAGTGTCAAAGAGCTGCTAAAAAATACTTTTTGTTCACAGCGCTCAACTGTGGCATGTTATTTTTCTGAAGTGCGCTGCATTTTTCAGCCTGGAGAACTACTTCTGATTTCCAGAGCAGGACAACAGGCAAGGGGAGAAGGAAGAAAAGGATCAGACTATCAAAGCACATTTATAGTGGAGATCTTACATCACCCAATATTCAAAGTATGCTACCAGTAAGATGTCAAGCACCAGAGCGTAAAGTTGAAGTTTTATCCTGACCACACCAGGACAACAAGCTTCCCACTGACAAACCATTAGCGGCGTTAGCAGGGACCACGAATAAACTTCACATTTTGTCCTCAATGAGAAACAAAAGCAAAAATATCAAGCTTCTGCTGAGATATTTTCCGGGTGGTTTAGCAACTATCCTCCAACAGTACCTTTTATTAGTTTGTTAGAACTAACACATACTAAAAATAACCAACAAGAACACCACCGTCGTCAACAACTGCACGCATGAGGCCACACCAACCATCAGTTCAGTGAGTGACAGATCCTCACAGTCTGGTCTGACTTCAAAGGTGTAAGAAGCATTTAATTAAAACTCTTCCCTCTAAGAACGTCTAAGTCCTATGTTCCTTGTACAATCAAGAAGAGGAAGAACCCAAAGCAAGCCAGAAAGGACCTACCGCCCGGTAATTGCCGAATCAGTGGGCTCTGACTTAAGGCCATCAGAGATAGGAAGGCTGTGAGCAACACCTTATCATGTTAACACCTCCGTGTGTTTCACTCCCACGTTTCCAGAGGCTACACCAACCAGGCTTGACTGGAAAACTAAAAAATTTTTCAGGTGGTCTCTTCCAAGACGCCACTATCGAGAAAAAGCCAGCTGTGCCAAAGTTAGATGGGCAAAGAAATAACAAAATCCTTCTTGCAAGTCAAAGCTGAAGATGCGCAGAGAGCTTCACGGGGCCATGTGGTACCAGCATTGCCATTGCACAAAAGGCCAAGGATGCACCAGCATAATTACGCTGGGAAAAATGAGAGGAACCTCAGACACAGATAACACTGGTTATTCTTGCAAAAAACCCTAGATTCTTGCAACTAAGCCACACAACCGTATCATTGGAAAAAAGCATCACAAACTATTCATAAATGCCTTCTTGAAACCACAGCTTAGAAGCAGGAAGACAAAAATTACATTTTTGCTGGCAATTTTAAGTATTAAAAATGTAACTTCTTGAACTTTGCTTTAGTAGGCCTGAGCCCTATAGACTCGTAAAACACCACTGCACTGCCCAAAACCAAGGGCAAGGAGACATTATTAACAGTAATAAAGTTCTCGAGCTACAGAGCATTCAGTGTTCTCTTAAAATGATTAAAATGAGCAAATCCTCCTTAATTGTATTAGCATTGGCTACCCGAGGGAACATAGCTTGGTCGCTAAAACAGGGAGAGGAGACCAGCCATCCGACAGCACGCTCACAGCCCTGACCCGGTGGCTCCACACCTCTCTGCCCTTCTTCTACCGTCATAGCAGGCACCCGGCTCACGCCGAACTGAGCTTTGCCTTTCCCCTTTGTGATACAGAAGTTTTGAGATCTTCAGGTGAACTACTACAGACGGGATTGTAACCTAAACACAGAGTAGCACAGCTCACTGAATTCAGTGACAAGATCTCCCACGGGCTTCAATGAGGCCAGGATTTCACCCTGAGCCCGTCTCTCGGCAGGCTGCTAATGAGCGTAAAAACCCACAACGAAGCCACCACGTTCTCCTTTCCCATCTGGGCTCCTTCAAAACACCGTCATCTGGAGGAGAGGCACAGTGGGCTGGTTCTGCTGCCGGTAGCTATGTACTGGAAACCTTACCTGCTACCTAAGGGACCTCCAAAGTACGCTCCAGATCTTGGCTGGGGGACAAAGAGTAAACTGCTGGTGGTGGAGTCCCCAGAGCTGAAAAGGAACGTCCGCTTTTTTTTACGTCAAAGTTTGGCTGCAGAGATCTTAAGATACTGAGCTGCAACTCTATACCTCCACCTTTCAGCTGAAATCCAACTCTGAACACGTTCTGCAACTTTGGTGCTGAGCATCCAAACAGCGTAGTTTAAAAAAAGCGCATAATGTAAAAAAAAAAAAGCTTGATTTGCAAAAGAAACGCCGCAAACTCTATTTTTAGTCAAACCAGTGTCTCCCCCTCCCCAGGTCCAGAGCACTCCCTTGGGCTATTCTGAGATAAACCCAAGTCTTTAATTAGAGCTTTCAGCGAGTCCAATGACACACGGAAGGTAAAAGCTTGAACTAAAACAAACGAAAAAGTATTCTAAGCAATTTGTAGTTGGGCAGCAGGCTACATCGTGACTTTTACCAAGCAAGTGCAAGGTTACTGAGATATCAAATGGGAAACACGCATCTCAGTCTCCAGGGTTTCCTCTGGAGCAAGCTGAATGTTATAGATTTCTAGAGCCAAATTAGATTTTGTGTTTCAGCCAAAACAACGTCCTTTAGAATACAAAAACACACAAGAAAAAAAAGATTTGGGTCCTGTTAGGGATGGAGAAGGAACTGCCCTAGGAAACAGCCTCAAAAAACCAAGTCATGTCCCCCTCAGCACACGAACATGGCACAAAGGAGCCTCCAACACCGGTCAGAAAACCCCCGTGTCCTTCCTCACACTCACACGGTGCGACCCATTTCTGTGAATGACCAACACGTGGTGGGCGTGACACAAGAATGCCTACCCAAACACACTTCTATGTGATTTTTTTTTTTTTTTCCACTGAGGTTCCTCCACAACTGTATTGAGATTAAAGAAGTCACTTCTGTCTGCAGCCCACCCAGTGCATCTAGAGGCTCCGGCAGAACTGAACCTGCACAAACACACAACTGCTCCAAATGCGGAAGTTTTCCAGCTTGGAGCAAAGCGCTGTCAGCATATTTAACAGTTAAAAAGATGGAAAACTCAGTGCCTATCTCTGGGATTTGAAAAACCCAGTCCTGAACCTAAAAATCACATAGCGTGGAAGCAAAAAAAAGGCATGCAATTTCCTTTTTAGATGCCAGATTTCTTATTTTTCTATTACAAGTAGCCATCTCAGCACCTGTCTTGTTACCTCTCACTGGCCCAAATTTCTTTCATTTCAACTTGGAGTGAAGCTACTGAGAACAGGCAATAACAAATGCTGAATTGGCAACAACTCTTAATCAGTACAAGGATTTTTTTAAATTCAAGACAAATGAAACATTCAATACAGAAAGTCACAGAATTCATCATCATCCTACAACAAACGTTCCCCCACAGGAACATGCACATTCAGTAAGTGCATCCCATTTTAGGATGGCGGCATGGGAAACATGTAAGGTGCCAGGAAAGCGGAAGAAAAACAAAGATGACATAAATCTGTTTCCAAGAGGGGGAGAAAAAAGGGGAAGGGGACTCATATTTGCCCACAAAGCTAATTGTAATGACATCCTCACTGCTCTCCTCTGTCTCTACTGTGAGCAAGTTTAAGCTATGCCTACAAGACCTGGAACAGACAAAAGTATTAATTCAAAACAAGGTCATATGAGCTTTTTGAGAAGGGGAAAAGTTGGTGTACAGCAATTTTCTTTAAGACCGTAGGACTTCTTTTCAGCCACACAAAATCATCTGATTCTCTCTGCTCCTGTATCAGTATCACTGCATGCTTTGTTTCCAGACGCCAAACAGTCCCCCCTTGAAGAACTGCTCAACAGGAAAGCACCACAGCCAGCTTTGACTACATGATTCCCACCAACAAAACCGGTGGGCTCGCTCACAATTTGCACAATGTCTATTTTTTGAAGATGAGAACACGATATTCTCTTTCATTACAGCCTTAGAAGTTTGTCTTTATCCTTACTGTTGCTCCACGTTGTAACATAAATCACTTCAGCACAGACGCAGCCTATAAAAAAATAGTTTTGTGCTTCATTGTGTATTAGCACACCAGGTACAACTCCAGGAAGTTCCACTGTGAACACGTAACACCCAAACCAAAGCTCTCATGAAGCAGCAGCAAGACTCTACTAACCTGCTAAACTGCGCAGCTTTTGACAGCCAGTATTTATTTGCAAATCCCTGTTCCCGTTAAAACAGGCCCAACTCCCACAGCATATGCCATAAAAACAACTCTCTCAATTATTCACACTGATAGTCAACATCTCCCCGTGACACTGGATAACTCAATAACTGTTCTGTTAAGCGGACATGATGTTTGATAGGGGAGCCTCTGCAACTTAGCTCAAATCTCACGTCCAAAAGACTGGCATTTTGGGCTATGGGAAGACCTCTCACCAAAAATTTAATCTATTAATAAAAACCACTACTTCCTCCAGCCACAGAAATCCACAATCAGTTTTGAAGGGAACCTCGCGCTCTCCTTTCTGAAGGAAAACTCCTCAGAGCTACCGCTTAATGCCTTTACCTGGAGCAGAGAGAAAAAAAGAGACAATAAAAAGCAAGCAAACCCCATCCAGTTACAGCACATAACAATTTTGTTAGCTATATTTGTCCTGTACAGGAACTGCACCAAGCTGCAGGTGCCTTAACCGTATTTGCAAATCAGGTTTCCTCTGAGTGGAACATCTTCCAAGCCTCTGACGTTAAACTTTAACTAACCAAGTCGAACACAGCAATTGCAACCCTGTTCTTACGGCTCAAACTTCCATTTGCTCAATTCAATATTTAACAAAGGAAAGCAGGGTACGAAGCACAGCTTTAAAGCAACAAGAGCAGTTATTTCACCCGCCTTCCGTGTCAAACCACAGGCTCGCCAGCTAAGTTTGAAAGGTAGGGCTCGACTCACGGCAAACAAATTCAGAGTTTCTTCAGTAAATTTACAGCCTGTGAATTGTTTAATAATGCAGTAATTCCTCTCCTCCCCTGAGATTACCCAAGAGACATTTGCCAGCAACCTTGCCAGACAACCCGAGCGCTGCACAGCTCTGTTCTGAGTTAATAAACTGCTCACCCTTGTGGTTCACAGGGGTATCATGTGAAGAAGATATTTATTTAAAAGTTGCATAGATAATAGGTAACTACCAGTGTCATTACAGTTTAGCCAGTCTTTTGGACACCATGCAAATCCTGTGCAAGTTCAACTAAAATACTATGCAAAACCACCTCACCGTTACCCCAGCGGTACCTATTTTTAATTTTCCTGTCGGCGACAGCACCGACTCTTCGGAGGGGTTTCCATCCTACCCCGCAAGCCTGACTTGGTTAAAGCCACCGTCACCTTTGATTTACCTCCTGGCTCCCGTCCACGACAGCAACGCGCTTATCCACGCAGGGTTTTGTTTTTCACGCCAACCAAAACAGCTTACCTAAACGCCAAGTCTCCCTCGCAGCTGGAAAAATAAAACAAACGCGGCTGGGAAAGGCGAGGACGCAAAGCCCCGGGCTGGGGCGAGGGACGGCGGCTGCCGGGGCCGGGCTCCCGCGGAGACACCGGCAGAGGGGCTTTGGCAGCGGGGGGTGCTGGAGCGGAGCCGGCTGCTCGCTTGCAAGGCTCGGGGGGAGGATCCGAGTTTCCTTTCCCCAAAGGTTTGCTGCCGGCGGTGCTAGAAGACTCCACAGGGGCGGCGGGAGGAGGCGAAGGCCGCTCGGCCGGTAACACCGGCGGCTGCGGCCGCCCTCCCCCGGT